>JAJJMC010019771.1:355926-489593 GCA_023531435.1 Papaver californicum
GTTCGAGAATCGAACCTCTATTTACCACTATATAAAATCACATCAATGCCCAAGAGAAGAAAAACAATCCTTTAAAAAGGAGCCATTACGATTTCATTGGATGAGAATAGAAAATCACAAAATGTTGCCTATTCTTTGCTACATATATAAATGATGTGAATAAATGTGAATAGTAGTAATTCACGCATGAAGAGGAGAAAAGTAACAATTTACAAAGAGTCCATCTTAATTCACTTGATAGGAGTAGTAGCAGCTCACAACCCATTTTACCGATATTTTTCTTTTAAGAAATACACAAAACACTACCATGTATCATCATGGTGACAAAACTTTGATCTTGGTTCTCTGCAGTTAATCATGGAATTTCAATCAACAAACAATAATTATTAATAGCGTCGATGTCTCGAGATAATCTAGTACGGATCTCTTGTATTTTGATTTAATTGTTTCTACACCAACAATAAAAAATGAATTTATAGGGTTAAAAACAAGAAAACCGCTACGAAAAGAAAAGACTCAATTTAATTAACTGCAAAACAAACAAAACAAAATAAAATATTGATTCAATATTGTATACCTTATGTGAGTTTATTATCACCGCCACAAAGCTTCAAAAAAACCAACGTCAACAGCAACCGATGGCCCAAAATAATCACTCGTTCGAGGGTACATGCAAAAACAACAACAAAAGATTAGGCAACGAAATCCTAGACAGCTAGAAACAGGAGTAACAAAAATCAAAACCCTAACAACAACAAAAGAAATAGCAAGGTGAAAAGGATGAGGTTTGGTTTTGTACGACTGCTTTATATAGATAGCAATTGCCGAGAAATTCCACGAAAGAAAAATTCAGTTTAGGAAACAAATACTAATCAACACCCTAAAAGTTATGGAATTTTTATAAATTTTGGAATAGATGCTATATTTTTGGGTAACCAATAACATTTGTTTGTGCAAAAAATATAGAACATACCCTATGCGTCTAGTCTAGGAACATAAATCTTCTTTATTTTGTTATTTTATTTTTTGCTCTTAAAGGGAATGAACAAAAAAGAAAAATGTAATAAAAAAAATTCTTTATTTTAATTTTATATTTAACGAGTTATTTCCTAATACCAAATTATATGTAGACACACAGTATTAAAGGAATATCTATCTCATTCCAATTAGACCATCACTGTAATCATATATAACAAATATGACTATATGATAAATCAAATATTTTTTTATTATTTCTTTATCAAAATAGGATTATATACTTTAAATAAACGAACTGTAAAGCTATTTTTAGGTGTGTATTAATTAATGGAACCTTATAAATTCTAGATATACAAAGAGAAATTTCTAAAATGGTATTAAAGGAATCTTTTTCCATACAATCACAATTTTAGAAAAATTTAGGGGAAACCATTAATATAAAAGATTTTCTACCTTATTAATATGAATTTTAATCTATTTTACCTATTTTGCCCGTGCTATAAAATAAGATTGTTTCCGTAAAAATTACCAAAACTACCTGAAAAACAAATTCATTCCGTCCAAAAAAACATCTCGGTCTATTTTAAAAATAAAATTACATATTTGTCGACCCTAAAAATCTATTTTAAGTAGTCCAGACGATGCAGATCCGACAGTCTGAATTTTATAAAAATTATATATATGTGGTGTAAGAATATTGATAAATATTCAACCAATCAGGAGTAAAAGTTTTACCGACCTACCAACATAAAAGGAGGGTAAATGCTACCGTCCAACGTGGAGTATGAGATCGATCTAAAAAAGAATGAACGGCCAGGAAATATAAAGGGGATAGCTTATTTTCAACCAATCACTTGACCGACCAATGGAAGGGGAGGGGAGGGGAGATGCACCCTTCAACGATGAAAAAGATGAGATAGAATTTTTAGGTTGTTGATAGTGATACCCTAAAAATATCACAGATGACCTGAGGTAATTCCATTTATTTAAAAGGTATCGTGTAGGTGAACACCTGAATTACGCTATGGAGCTCAAACTCTTGTGAAGATAACTTGTGCACCATACCGAGGTTGTAGAGTCATAAATTGGATGGGTGCATGAACATAAGATATCGAGACGGTGAATAAAAATCGTCGAATGATTATAGCTAATGCAACTTTGGCTTCAACCATACCTAAATTCTGACCAACACATACTCTAGGACCTAAACCAAATGGAAAAATGAACCTGCGCCCTGTTTTCTAGTATCCGAAAATCTCAGTGGATTGAATTCATTTGCATTTTCACCCCAATCTTTGTGTCATGGTGGACGGCTGTCATTGCTAGAAAGAGTTGTGTTCCCGCTGGAATGTCAAGGTTTCCCGGCTTAATATTCTTGTATGCTTGTCTCATTAACATCACTGCCGGTGGGTATAATCTGAATGTCTCGTTGATGATCATTCCTACCTGTTTAACACGAATTTAAACATTGTGTATCACATTTTTCGTGTGTTAGAGATCTTGAATCGAATACCAATAGAGAAAGTAAACTTACTATCTTGAGATCAGACAAACTTTCTGCAGTTGGAAAATCACTATCTCCAAACACAAGGTCGATTTCTTGGCGTGCCTTGCTCTTCCATCTTAGTGCAGAGCTAAAAGCTGTTAGAGCTAATGCAGGCTGTGCATTAGCCTCTATTGTCAAATTTTAAACTACTGTGCAGGTGTAGGGTTTTGTTTTAGTTTTCACATGTGTGCACATGTGTATGTTTTTTGTATTTTTGTTATGTTTATAAGGGTGCACAGGATTAGTGCTTTTGGTGTAGGTTTAACACCCTTTATATAGCCATGTAACAGATTCTTTCCTTTCTAGTCTACTCTTCTCCTTCTGATCTTGAAGATCTTTGCTATTGTTTCCTTTCCTGTAAAATAAAATGTCTTGCCTTTGTCTATAACCTCATCAATCCCTAATCTTTCTTCCTGTCCTTATTGATTCTTACTAGCACACATCAATAAACCCAATAGATTCTTCGAATTTTCGTTCGTATCACGGTTTGCTGCAATTAGCTTATGCAACCAATCCCGAATTTCCTTATTTAATCTATGCCTCGTACTGTTCTTCTTTGTAGGTAAAAACCTGTAATCAAAGAAAGCTAGACTGAAAATGTTTGCTAAAGATAGAAAAACCATTCAAATAGATACGCGACAAAATTTTGTCATTAACAAGTTGAATTAAATATAATTAATTAAATGTTGGAGAAATTAATTTTTAATATTATTTTTTTAAACTTGGTAGAAATGGATTTTAGGACCTAAAAATCACTAAGGAAACTAGCTCATTTTTACTGATTGTGAATGAAATCTTTAGTTCCACATAAGAGAAACTAAAGATGTTGCCTCTCCATATTACTAAGAAAATTACATCTAAGAGTGGCCCTTTGGGTCAATACACTTTTGAATGGGGTAGAGGACTTAGGCAATGAGCTAGTTGGTGCAACCACACATTTCACACACGCGATGCTTCGCACCGAAGCATGCACGCCGTCGTCCGGTCGCTCGGGCCGGGCTGGGGTTCGGGTTTAGGTGTGGGTGTGGGTCAACCAAGACTTATCTTTTTGGACAAAATACTTTTGAATTATTTCCTTAATGAATTTAATTTCAAAAAATAAATCTTGTCTTAATGGGGGCGTCTGTCCCGGTGAATATAATTTCATTTACAAAATGTGTCGATATTTTCTGCTTGTTTTTTCTTTACATCATTGTGTCGACACATATTTACAACATTATGTCGACAACAGATTTACTTCATTATGTCGAGACAGAATTAATTGCTGGACTGATTTCTCTCTTCATCTTCGCCTATAAAAGAAAAGTATTTTCTTTATTTCAACTCATCCCAGAGTAGGCTATTATACCTGACTTTTTTTCCCTCTTCTTGTTTTGCTTGCGCATTTACTATCTTGGACACAACCTCACTGTTGGGTATTTAGTATCACTCATTTTTAAGGCGTATCAGTGAACTATTGTGTTAAGAACAGTTTAATGATCAAATGACTCTGCCCTCAATTCAGTGTTTAAATTTCAAAAAAATTATTTAACGTTAACATCATTTATTTTCAGTATTTTATTTTTACAGAACCAACATTAAACACAAATTACCTTAACCAGGAATGTATACACTTCTTATTGCCAGGGAAACTAGGTGCATTTGTTGTTCTTGTAGTTTGAATATTTGTTTTCCCTCCTCGTAACAACTACCGAAAGCAGTACGCGAGATGATATCGGCAGTTAGATTATGGAACTCAGTGTGAACGTCAATCTCGAATCCGTCATCTCCTTTCCTACTTTGGCTTTTTTTCATTATTTTCCCATTTCTCTAGCATGCCTTCTGTGCTTGCTACCGTTTCAGGTACCCAGCTCTTGATAATTCAAAATAACTATTCAATTCATTATACCCTTATGTAAGTATTTGTAACGCAAATTTTCAGAGGTTAAAAGGGAAAATAAACATTTCATCAGAGTACTAAGATCAAAACATGAACAAAATCTTAAGAAGGAGAAAGAGAGTTGACCTTGACTCTATCCATGGTGAAGGCTTGACTTGTAATCCTTCTATGTGTAACCCATTTTTCACCTGTCAAGCCAACAAGTCCTTCTCCGAAGAGCTGTTTGGATAAAGGGTTAGACTTGACCCTATCAAAACAGCCACTAGAATTAAATAAAACTTCCTTGATCATATTTGGATCTGATAAAGCTAACCTTGGTGAAGAACCAAACCAATAAAGATATGTATTTCCATACATATTAGACCAAATATGATAGTGAGGTAAAACTCTATGAAGGATATCATGTGTAAAAGGCATAGTTTTTGATTGAGCTTCACCAATCATTTTCCGTAGATCAACAGAGTTTCCGAAGACCGGACGGTATCGAGGGCCTCCGATACCTTATTTTAAGAAGTGATTCTGGATTCTCCATGGGACCCAGATAAGTGAGTACAATAACTTGATCAGTTTGATTAAGAGGAGCAGGAAAAAGATGACTACAAGAACCTGAATATACATGGTGTGACTGATGAGGGGTTTCCCATTGGTGCAGTTGAAAGGAATGTGGCAATATGGGATGTTATATATGAATGAATGAATGCAGAAGAAGTTTGCACCTTGGAAAAGAAGATTTCTTTCAAATGCAGGAAGGGTGACACTAGAGAGTTTACCGGTTTATTTTATATCTCTTCTTCATCCAACTTTAATTGAGTAGAAGGTAAATAAAAGTATGATAAAATTCATATGGGGTAAATATGATGTAAAAAAAATGTGTTGGGTTTCTTGGAAGAAGATTTGTGGTACTAAGTAGAATGGAGGACTAGGTATAAGGAACATAAAAATTGTTGATAAGTGTATTATTTGTACTAATTAATTATATTAAACCTTTGCTTTGACGTTATTCTTCTTACTGTTATGCTTTGATTTTATTTTTTTTTATTTTATTTAGTAGCTCTCGAGCAGACTTTGTCAACGGAGAAAAAAAGAGTTGACTCCAACGTAAAATGAAAATTTATGAGCAAAACGGTCGAACCCATATAAGTTTTGGGGGTTGTGTATTTGTAAGCACGATCCAAGTTGTTGTTTGTATGTGCCCTAGTTTTAGTTATTTAACAAGTTTTGACATACGGACTTGTGCAATACTTCAAGGTATATTTGGAAACTTCTAAAGAGCAATTACAGACAGGTTTTGACAAGAGAATTATGAGCTAGGGACTGCTTTTTTGGATTATAAGATTTCTCTACATTTCCATGGGGTTTGCATTATTTTTTTCTTTGCATGTTTTTCATGGGCTTTGTGAAACCCATAATAAACTAATTTTCTTCTATTGGTTATTTATGTAATTTTAAATCCTAAACATAAAATTCAACCTAACTGATTAGTATTAATACTCATGATCTCTTTTAACGTTCATATTTTATTATATATAACCACTGCATGATTGAATGTTTGTTTATTTAAGTGGTTGATTAACTGAACACGTGCCCTTACTAAAAGCTAGACTAGGATTTGAGATACGTAATCGTCGATAGTCACAAGTAGCATAATATGATTAGTAACGATGTAATAGCATTTAGTACTCAAATGCAGTAGATGACCTTCCTTATAGTTATGTCGGATATTTGGCGTATTCTTTGCTTTATCTCCGCGATCATTCCAGAGATATACCAAGTCGATATCGTTGGAGAGGATATGAATCTTAAGAGGTTTTCTGAATCCGTCTTTAATAGAACTTTTGGCCATTGTCTTTATCTCGCAGTTCTAGAGGCCAGTAGCATGGTCCAAGTTTCAGCTGATAAGGAAGTTGTAATTCCCAGCGGTTGCGCTAAATCCATCACTATTCTCGTCCCCAAATCTCTGTGCAGATGAACCCTGCACCTGCTATTCCTGGGTGGCCCCTTGCAGCTTCATTCGTGTTGATCTTAATCAAGTCCTGGTCAGGACTGGACTATCCTACTGATATGGTTGTTTTTCTTCTTGTGTTATTTGATGGGATAATATTCGGTATATCGCCAAGCATCACAGGAGGGATGGTCTCCATTGCCCAATAGAACTCCTGTTGTTGCTTAATTGTTGTCATTAAAATATCTTCCGATGTTGTTTGCTTGTGACAATATATGAGCTCATTTTTGGATAACCATAAAGATCATAATAGAAAACATAATGAAGTAATGTTTGAGGGAGGGCTCTGCTGTTTTAAGAGTTCAGGGATGGTTTTTTGGGGAATTATAGTGTTCAGAGGGGTATTATTGGCATTTTGGTTGTTCGAGAGGCGAGTAAGGACGGTGTTCCAAGTTAAAGATGTTATTGGGCAATGGAGGAGTAGGTGATCAGTTGATTCCGATTCATCGTTACATCAGGGGCATAGGTTAGAATTGACGAGTTGGATGAGGTTTAGGGTGGAGAAAGTCGGTAAACCTTCGTTGATTGTTTTCCACAAGAAAATGTTGTATTTTTGGTGGACATGGTAGGGTTCACGTTAGTGACCCAGAGGGGGTTCTGATTAGGTTGATTAACCTATTGGGTTAGGAGTTTGTATCCGGATGCAGTAGTGTATTTTCCTGTTTTGAAACGTGATCAATTAATTATGTCCTGGGGACTGCTTTGGGGGAGGTGGATGTTTACGATTTTTTGGACATCAAGAGGTGGGAGGCTGTTTAGTTTATCATGTATCCAGTTATGAGAAAGGGGATCAATAATATCTGCTACTATTTGGATAGGGTGGCATTGTGCTGGATTAAGGTTCGAGAAATGTGCAATCCAGTTAATAAATTTACTATTGTACCCTTTAATTTACTAACATTTTCATAATATATGTTCTAATCGAAGTTGAAGCTCTTCAAACCTCTTCATCTTCTCTTTTTCAAGATTTTCTACTGTCTTTTCTAACCTTGATAAAGTTTCATCATCGACTCTCTCACAGTTCTTACATGAATACTGACCATGTCACTATTTTCTAGAATTCCCTGGAGTTCACTCAACTTTTTCAACGACAATTCATTCTCATATGCTTGTACGGTGAGTTTTTTATTCCGAGCAATTTCCCCACATATGATTTGAATCTGTGGTTGAATCTTGGTTCTACTCTGGATGAATGGTACGACATCCATCTTTTTTACATCCCATTGTGAGTATCTAGATAAATTGATTTCTTCTCCGTCAGAAAATGTTCCTGACATAGTAGCAGTTCAAGAAAAATTAATCCATTTAGTAAATTTTGGGTTTTGATTTAGAAATCGGGGTTTGATTTGATTCAGTAAATAAGGGTTTTATCTGATTCAGACATTGGAATTTCGATTTAATGAAATTGGGGTTTTGATTTGGTTTAGTAGGATAGGGTTTTGTTTGATTCAGAAATTAGGGATTCAAAATTAGGGTTTTGATTTGATCCAATAATTAGTGTGTTGTTGTTGGTCTTTTTTATTGTTGTAAAGGGGAAGAAGAAGATGAATATACCGAGTCATTTGCTTTGTGGTTTGAGAGAGTCATTTGCTTTATGATTTTCACATATATGGGATGAAGAAAAAGATGGATTATCAATTTATGGGAAGAAGAAGATGGAGTGGAAGAAAACAATATCGACCGTGAAAGAAGAATAGAGAGTTAGGTTTAATGATATTTGATCTCTTACCGTAGGTTAAATATTTTCATTAAAGCCTTTGGATCCTAGGGCCACTTCATTTGTAAATTCAGTATAATTGCTAACATAAATTAATTATAGTCTGGTCAAAGACGGTCAAAATCATTTTGCAAGTACCAAACCCTAAGTTGGACAAAAGTTAGACCAAACACTAATGTTGGCAAAACCCAAGTACCAAAGGTCAATTAACCCTAGATTTAACATAATATGAACGGGTTTTTTAACATAGGTGACGGTCAAGACGGTCAATTACAGTCCTGCGTACCAAGTTTTAATAATAAAATTTCTAGGACCCAAACGCAATTTTGGTCACAAAGTTAGATACTAAAGTTTAAATAACAAGAAACACTGTTGTATATCAGTTATAGTCTTCAAGTAGGCATCCACATACTCCTCCGAGTAGGCATGTTTGGCTCAGCAGCTATAATGAAATCACAACTTGGACAAGCCTTGTGGGGACAAAAAATCATCTCGCCACGTGTTCGCATCTTAGCACATAAACATAAGAGGAACATATTTCATGTGAACACTAAAGTAATGCTCAGTCAACATAGGTATCTCCGCCTAGTGTACCAAATTAAGACGCGTATAAAAGCGCTACCAAATAATCAACGAATAAGTTTGAATTAGACATCTGGGGCATTTAATGCGCGAACAGAGCGGTCACATCAGTTATCTGATAGCTGTCAAGACAGGTGGAAAGATGTTATTAGATGAAGAGTGAGAGATCAGTGATGGTTATTGCGACGCATATTAGACTAATATACCAACGAAGTGAAGTCCTAACAAATCAAAGAGAATCACCAAACAAGATACAGTAAGATCACCTCGGCGAAGCCAGCTATGTCCGAAGTAAAGTGTATCCGAGGACCTGTGAACAAAACCCGAATTCTATATTTTGGCTATAAATAGGCTTGTGAGTAAATGTAATTGGGTTGATCAATTGTGTAAGAGAATAAGAGAGAGAATTATTGTAAAAGATCAGAAAGAATCATCTGTACTTGAGATCATCATCATACCATAGTGAAATCCCTCTCGTGGACGTAGGTTTTAACATCGAACCGTAAATCTCCTGTGTTCATTATTATTTCTTATTGTGTGAATTTTTATCTTAAGGTTCAGGTGGAAGACATAAGAGGGTGCATTTGGATTTATCTAGGGTGTGTTGTGGGATTTCCTGCAACTACATTTTGACGCTAGAAACAAGGATTTCTTCAAGGATTTATCCTATCGTTATTTTAAAGTTTTAAGAGATTTTATAAAAGCTTGTTTCATTTTTGCATTTGCTTGCTTTTCTAAATAAAAAATATACACACATATATATATATATATATATATATATATATATGATAGATCCGGAGGTTTATAGCTTCATACGTAAAAAAAAATATTGTTAGGTCTAAGTTTCTAAGAGCAAGTATCTAAGAAAGTAGTTATCTAAGAAGGACAAGTTTGAAATGTTTGGAGTTTTTCAAAACACACATCATAGATTTGGTTAACAACATTCTAAAATAATTTTTATATTTTGAACTTCATAAGGAGAATATTGAAAAAGATTTTTTGGTTTTCAAAAGAGTTTCACATCAGGATTTTCAGTTTTTACAGGTCTATGTCAAAAGTATTTTACTCTTGAACAAACATTGCATTTAACTGATAAATCATAAGTAATTAGGTAATCTTTTTTGAAATCTACCTAGGATCTGCTGCAAAATCATGGCCTAGATTAAACATTTAGTGTAGAAAAGCGGCTGTCAGATCTAGGGTTTATAAACCTAATTTTTCTAATCACAATCACATTCAATATAGTGAGTCGTTTGGGCCACAGACATGAACTCGTTAAAGGAGTACAGAAATATCATTTTTATTGTGCAGAAACCCTAGTGAGCAGCGATAGTGTCAAAATCAGAAAGAGAGGTACAAAGAAGAAGTACTAGGGAAAGGAGCAACAATGTAGCGAACCAAAGGAAAGACCGTCAAGTGGACAAGACAGAAGGAAGGACTGGTGAGGAAGAAAGAAGAGCGGCTCCCGAGCGAAGTGTTTTGTTACAAAATATTAACGAGGAAGAAGCCAGAGAAGAATCCCACGTGTCTAGTAATGGGGATAAGTCTGATGATGAGCAAGAGTTGACAATAAAAAAAAATGAAAGTTAAGCTCGTAAAAATTAGAGATGCAAAGAAGAAATTAACTCAGGATCGGGAGCAACTATGAAAGAAAAATTTGGAACTAGAAGAACAGAAACTAAAATTACAGGAAGAAATTCCTGAGAAGTTAGAATTATCATTAGAGTATGTGCACAAGTACCGAGATACGAATAAGAAACGAAGAGGAAATCATGGGGATATCCAGGAAGATGTTGATGCGAGAAAGCGTCAAGAAGAAAGGGAACATCATTTGAAGAGGGCCAAGGAGAAAACGGTGAATCAAGAGGTGATGAAGGAACTAAAACATATAAGAGCCATGATTCAAGGTTTCCAGAACAACGACAAGGGCCAACATCTGACGGATGCACTAGCAGAGGCGAAGCGATCACCTTTGAGTGTAGATATTTTTTATGCAACCCTGCCTCCTAAATGCACAATGCCAACTTTCGGAAGCATCTTCGATGGAACTGGGAACGTTATACAACATATTAAGGCATATGAACGATCGTTACTGCAATGGGAACAAAAAGTTAAAGTGATGCGTAAATATTTTTCGTAAAGTTTAAAAGGCGAGGCATTGGCATGGTTTGACGAACTTCCTGGATATTCAATCATGTCATTTCGAGAGTTGCAAAAAGTGTTTCTCGCATCCTACATGTACAACAATTTGTTGAGGCCGGGAGTTGAAAAATATCCATCTTGAAGCGAAGAACAAGTGAAAGCCTGTGAAGCCTAGTAAATAGGTAGAGGATATTGTGTAGCAAAGTTATGGGTTACGAGCCTGAAACAAAATTGGCTAGGGGTTATATGAATGCGTTAATCCCAACTGATCTGCTGTATATGGACATATTCAAGAACAAGAGTACGTTAACCTTGCATGAACTTCGGGAGTTTCAGGAAGAATATATAGCTCTGGAGGAGATACAAAGAAAGGAAGCTTCGCAGCCTGTATAACGAAGGAAACCATTTTCCGAAGTTCAACAACAACTCAGCGAAACACAAATTCAATTGGTGATGTACCACAGGTAGACTAAAGAGACATTTATCGGGAAGAGAAACTACGAGTACCTCAATAAGATATACGATCAAGAAGGGATTGGGCGAACAATGATACCGGGATATTCCAGAGATAATGGGAGCATCCCTCTCGCCGATGAAGATTCGATAATCAAAGATTTGGTGCACAGAGACTAAATGCTCCCAGATTTGAAGACCTAAGGCTACCTAAATTGGACGCGCTATTATCGGTGATCTTACGACATATTGAAAGAACGAAGTCTGCAAGTATTCCGTACCCACACAATATAGGGGTGGAACCACCCCTCTCCAGGTATGGTAATCAATTTTGTGAATATCATCATTTACATGGCCATATTACTAAGAATTGCAGGAATGTGCAAAGGATAGTATTACAGTTGATAGAATAGGGAAAACTTCAAGAGTCCTTGGAGATCGACCACCTCCACCACCATTATGAGCGGAACCAGAGGTGCCGCGAATGCATAGAATTGAGATTGAGCAAGGGACCAATTTCTTACGATGCAATTCAATCATTCACTTGGCGAGGACTGAGGCAAACTTCCACAACAACATCATGGGCAGGTTGCATAAGCGAGACCGTCATGGAAAGGAAATCTTCAGTGTTAAGAAAGCCCATCCATTGGAGAAATGGATGGCGCAGCCAATTGTATTTTCAGCATCCAAAACGCCTGAGAATAGGAAATCGCATACGGATCCTTTAGTGGACACTTTGTAAATGAAAAAATGGAAAGTGGACAAAGTCTAGGTGGATACCGAAATTTCAGTGGACATCCTTTTCTACAGTACATTCAAGCGAATGAACTTCCCGGATTCTGTGTTTATCCCGTCAACCTACAACATTTACGGATTCAACGAAGCACCTTCAAGGACGAAGGGAGAGTTCACCTTGGTAGTATATCTTGGAAAGTTGGAAACTATAATAATTTTTTGTGTAGTTGATGTTGATTCACCCTATAGGGCGATCGTTGGAAGACCATGGGTCCATGGAATTAAAGGAATAGCCTCCACACATAACCAATATTTGCGTTTTCCAACACCGGATGGGGTGGATGAAGTAAAAGGAGATCCTTCCGAAGAAAAATATTACAATAAAGTGGATGTTCACTAATATGATGAACGAGATGCCAAGATCAACAAAGAAAAGAGGTTAAAGAAGAAGCAAGCTAAAGAGAGAAGGAATGAGCAAGAAATGCAATTGTACAAAGTGAATGCGGCAAGAGGAAATGGACTTTAGAGTGAAGATACAAATAAGGAAGGCTCGTCAGTATAGCAACTAAAGGGACCCACTCCCCTCGGAGATCCAATGATGAACTTCACAGCAGCATAACCTACTCGAGATGTAAACTTGGGATCTGAAGAAGAGCCAAAGGTGGTCAAGATAGGAATTGAGCTAAGCGAGATTGATGGAAATAGGTTGGAAAATTTATTGAAATAGTATGTTAACGTATTCGCATGGAAGATAAAAGACATGCCAGGAATAGATCCTTCTGTAGCCTGCCACAGGTTGGACATTGATAGGAACTTAATTTATACATTTTTACCGCCAATTATATATTTGTTAGTACCCATTTTTATGCTAATACTTTATTTTATTACTTTAATAGGTGGTATGCATAAAATACGAAGTTACGAACAAACACGATTGAATGGGCATGACATGAGCTCTTATGGTCTCGCATTTGTCTAGTATGGTCTCAGATTTACGTGGTCAAAGGTTGAGTCTCGGTCTTGTGGCACTAGCTGGTGAATGAATTAAGAAGGTGAACGTGGTCAGTTGGTGTGTGGGTCTGAGAAGGGATAATACCAGGGAGACAACGTCTGACGCACCTAACAGAAAGAATGGATCTTCAACTCATTGTTTTCTGTTTGGTTGGGACGCGAAGACAAAAGTAAGGGTAGCTTTCTTAAGGATGTAGGACGTGGCAGTGGATGGTTGGGGAGTACTTTTGCTTTTGGAGTTCGGATTGAGGTGTTCTGTTTTGGGAAGAAGTACGGTAGTGATTGAGACTTGAGAGAGGGTTGTTGAATGAAGCACATGTGAGAGAGAGGTGAAGTAAAAATCTTAGTATAAAAGAGAAGAAAAGGCGTAAGAGATGGACTAGTCTTTCTTTTGAATTTTTCTTTTTAGGTTTTATAGAGTAGGTACGGTGAAGGGGAAAAGTAAAGGGAAAAGGGAGAGAGGAAAGAAGGCTGACACAGGGGGAGGCTTTGAGGTTTTCTGTTTTTCTTTTTCTTGGTTGGCGAAGAGAGATTGGAGGAGGAATATAGGTGGAGAAGGAATACCTAGGAGCTAGGGAAACATGTGAAGGTGGAAGAAAGACCTAGGGAAGAAAGAGAAGGTTAAAAAAGAAGACCTAGGGGAAAAAGGACGGCTAGGGAAGAAAGAGAGAAGCTATGAACTTTTCTTTTTTAGGTTTTGTTGGAGAAAAACGAAAGGAAGAGAGAAGCAAGTGGGGTGCGGTTGAGTTTTGCGTCAGGTGGTACGGTTGGATGACAGGAGAGAGATTGGGAAAAAAGGTGGAGAGGGGAGGTGAAGTACAAGAGAGAATAAAGGACAGATTAAGACCTTCTTCTGACGCCGGTGTCTCTATCATAGAGGATAAAGACGATATCTTTACGGCACACTGGTTTAATCCTCTCTACTTTTCTCTGTAATTATTTTTATGGGTTTTGAGAAACCCATCTCCATGTTCTAATTAATTTGTAGCTAGGGTTTAATGTTGAAACCACTTAAAGTTTTAGATCAATTAAATCGACTTATTTGATACAGACTATTATGATTTTAATAGATTAATTTTATAATTTTGATTTATTGATTTAATGAAAAATTAGTTGTTGCTTTACCGGTTCTGTACAATACAGTAGCCTATGCCCAGAATTAATTGGATAGCAAATATATTTGTCTACTTATTTGATATTTCATGCTTGGGTTAAATCCTTAGATGGGGTATGCTTAGAAGAGCCAGATATTATTTGTGAATCTATAATTAGTTTCTAATTTATTTTCTCGTTAACGCGATTAGATGGTGTATGCATGAGACTTAGAGCTTTTGATGCGCCACGCTTAGGGTATCCCGGTGATATTTGCGACTCTAATACATATAATAGGTGATATCGATAGAACGAACAATAGATGAATATTCAGGAGTTATGTTTCACTTCAGTAACTAAATAGAATTAGTGGTGGATACTAAAAACCCTGGTTACTGTTTCTCCCATTTGATTTATTTTATTAGTTTAGTTTATTTTTCTTGTTTTAACTTTATTCCGAAAAATCCAAAAATATTATTTCTGATTAGTTTAATTGAGATATTAATTACAGTATTGTCCTCGCTCCCTGTGGGTTCGACCCGTACTTGTCGTTGTCTGCATTGTAGACACCGTGCGATTGCGGTTTATTTATGTATAGGGTATTCTAAAAACTTTATCACAAAGCAATTGAATTAGAACTAAATAAATAAGCGAAGCAAGAATTATCAGGTCGGCGAAATATCCACAGTGGACGGGTACTCAGGCCCATTGAGTCCCATATCGGTTACGGAGGCTATTCCTACAATTGTAAATATAATCATACCTCTCGCCGAGGAAGATCAGGAAAATAGTTTACTCCTAGAGGATTATACGGTTATATAAGAATGCCTTTTGGGTTGAAGAATGCAGGGGCTACTTTCCAACGAATGGTGGAGAAATTATTTTCTCAGTAGGTACATTCCACATTGGAAGTATGTGTAGATGATATGTTGGTAAAAAGTAAAAAGTCTGAAGATCATGTACGAGATTTGAAGGAGATTTTTGATCAGATGCGCAAATTTAAAATGAAAATCAACCCTGGGAAGTGTATCTTTGGTGTAGCTTCAGGAAAATTCTTGGGGTACATAGTGTCAAGGAATGGGATAAAAGTTGATCCAGCGAAGGTACAAGCAATTAGGGACATGCAATCACCAGCAACATTGAAGGACGTGCAAAAGCTTAATGGACAACTCGTAACTTTAGGGAGATTCACCACTAGATCTTCGGATAAATGCAAACCATTTTTTGATACGTTAAAGAAAGAAGAAAAATTCACATGGACAGAGGATTGCGAGCAAGCACTTCAAAGTATTAAAGAATACTTGGCGAAGTTATTGGTATTGCAAAGACCTGAACCAGGGGAGCAACTCTTGGTGTATCTCGCAACAACTTTAGATGCCATCAGCGCAGTGTTGGTCTGAACGGATGAAGGTGTCAAAAAACCAATATACTACATCAGCAAAACACTTGGGTTAGCAGAAAGAAATTATACGGAGATTGAGCAGTTGATATTGGAATAGGTATATGCGATTCAGAAGCTACGAACCTACTTCCAGGCTCATCACATCAGAGTAATTGATAGATGCATATTTGTGTCTTTATTAGTCCCGATAATATATTTTGTTAGTACTTTATTTTGTACTCATTTAGTTAATTGTTGTGTTTTGTAGGAATGCTGAAGATTTGGCTTTTGTGATAAAAACAGCTAAAATTGGACATATGCGCACTAAATACGGGCTTTTTAGTGAACAGGTGTACTTTTGGAATTAGCTAACTTCGGTTGGGCTTGAACATGAAGTGGGCCTAGTTGCATTTTGGAACATCAGTTTGAAAATTAATATGCACTGCGTACAAGTTGGATGGAATGGAATTTGAATTCCCTTACTAAACACGTGCTGATGGTATGATATCATTTGGTTATTACCGGATATCTTCATCACCAACGGGATATATTAGTTAAGTTTCAAACCGTGTTTTACTGAATCTTCATCACCAACGGAATTGTCGCACAAGACTTCTTTCTCCCTTTCACGAATCGAGATGATATCTTGCCTCAGTTAATGAGAATCTCTCGCATAAGGAAATCCAATCTATTCGAACCAGAGATTGATACAGAAATTGATCCTCTCTAATAAGGTATAATTCTTCTTTGGAAAGTTTGATCTGTGGATGGAAATTTATTGATTCACCATCTATGTTTGGAATAAATTTTGATCTTGGAAACTTCGGCCAAGAGAAATCAATACCCCATATGGCAGAGAAGAAGATATATATATAGAGAGAGGAGGTTGCTGATTGGGTGACTGGGGAGGGTTGGAGAGCTCGGAATCGAGAATTGGAGAGAAACCGAAAAAATTCTGCTGGTGCAGAACGAAGATGAAGAACATAGTCTGCACTGAACTGTCGCAGAAACTGTGATCTAAACAACAACCGTTCTTTATGTTTTTGGCATCTATTATTGTAACAGTTCATCTGTAACCTTATAAACGTTGCAGATTTATGTGTAACTATTTTCTTTTCTTTCTCTTCTTGTTTACACTTTTTGAGCTATGAATAAATACTTTGATCGTGTTTCAAACATGAGGAGCTAGACCCCATTTCTGAAGCGACGAAGGAAGCTATTTTTCTAATAATTATGTGGTAATATCTAATTATTTAATTTATGTAATTCTTTTTATGATTATTTTCATTGAATCAAATTGGAATAATTATTTTTATTAAATAGTTGTGTTTTCTCTTGATGATGCATGCTTGGTCTAGGAACTTTTAATGCTTCATGCTTGCTATTTACATCTATTGTTTTAGAAATCTACTACAAGCAATATTTTATAATCACTTTAAACGTAAGAATTGCATGAATATTGTTTTTTAATTATTGAATTAAATCACTTTAAAAATTGGAAAATAGTGGAATCTTAGCCTCGGTATTCTCTTAATCTTGATATCAACTTAGTCTTAGTTTTACTAGTTTAGAATTAAAATTAGGTATAAAATCAAATCTTCACAAATCTGAGTATCGAATCCTTTTTACCACTATCTATAATCACATCAATAATGATGAAGACACCTATTGAGTCAGTGCTAAAAAGTTCTCAGCGAGTGGGAAGAGTGTCGAAGTGGAACGCGCAATTGAACAATTTGATGTAAAATATGGAATATTGACATCTGCCAAATCTCAAGTCATTGTCGATTTCCTTGCCGATGACTTTATTTATTTTTGTTAGTTTTTATTTTCCTTATTTTCTTGTTTTATTTCTTGTTGCTTGCTTGTTTTTTGTATTTTATTTATTCTTATTAAAAAAAAAAACACAAGTGCACACACCATTTTGCACCTTCGTCAGATCACCAATTTTTAGGAAAACCCGTGGATAAGTAAGCTAAACCCATGCCTTGGGCCTGATAGGAGTTACCAGCTGAAAGTCCACAAGCCTCATCCTTGTATCGTTGACCAGTCTTTGGATGTAGGTATATTTTGTTGCAGTAACCCAAGATTACCTAAATTAGTGAACCCTGCATTTGCATGTGCACATATTCTTGTTAAACACTAGTATTCTTGTTTGTGTATGCCTCGTTGGATTCGTGTAGGAGATAAACTTAAATAAAATGACATATTTTGTTTAAGTCCAACCCGTTACACGGATTTAGGTGGTACATCTGTTTGATGAAATGGGTGAGCGTGAGGTCCAGGTAAACAAGACCCTAAGAGATCGTATGAACCCTTCTAGAGTAGTACGTGACCCAGGAGTAGTTATCCCAGCCACTACTATCAAATTTGATATTAAACCTGGGACAATTGGCATACTTCGTATATTTAGGGGGTTAGAGAATGAGAGATCATATACCCACATAAGAGATTTCGAAATGATTTGTGAAACAATAAGTTATCTGAATGTCTCCAAAGATGTGCTTAGGTTGCGTTTGTTTCTCTTCTCCCTTGATAATAAAACCAAGGAGTGGTATCATTTTATTCCTTCTAAAACAGTCACCACTTGGGACGGTCTTGTAGAGGTTTTTGTTAAGAAGTTCTACCCACACCATAAGACTGTGTTGTTCGTCATTTTATTCAAACCTTTAAGCAGAAATTAGGTGAAAACCTACACGATTATGTAGAAAGGCTTAATGAATTGTTATACCAGTGTCCATATCACGGATTTGAGAAAGCCCACATGGCCCAAATTTTGTATGAAGGGCTAGATAGTGAAACCTTTTATGCAGGTAAAAAAAATGAGTGATGGAGAATTCACTCATCATGACCCATATAAATGTTTTGACTCGTTCATAGAGTTAGCTGAGAAAACTAGGCAATGGGCTTCGATGAGAGAACCGAAAATATCTAGGAATCCTATCCATATGGTCGATAGAGTTTATGATGGGTCAGATATCCTTAGGAGTCTATAGGCCTTAGAGATGAATCAAGGATCAAACCATGCTAGATGTTAAGAACAAGCTCATGCTCTTTATAACAACTCAAGGTTCGAAAACCGTCAAAAATTTGACCCATATTCAGAAACCTATAACCCTGGTTGGAGAAACCATCCTAATTTTTCCTGGTCTAAGGGTCAGAATCAAGTTCAGTCTAGTAATTCTGAAGATCCTCCAGGTTTTATCTATACCAAGAATCCACTAGAAACAACCTACTCTCAAAACCCTTCTGAGAAGAAAATGACTAGCTTAGAGGAATCTCTTAATATATTAGCAAAGAGCCATCTTAGATTTCAAGAGACAACCGCGCAGACTCTTGCTAAGTTAGAACTCCAAATAGCTCAGATAGATACGACACTAAATGAGAAAGAAACAGGAAAATTTCCTAGTCAAACAGATCATAATCCTAGAAGAGACAAAACGTTCAATCATGTAAATTCTGTTACAACCCTTAGGAGTGGAAAGATAATTGATAATAAGATAGCCATGCCTAATAGGGGATATACTGTAGTTCCACCTTTTATTTACCAAGAGGACCCAATAGCTGAAGAGACTGAAATAATTTCTAAATAGTCAAATTACAGTTCCTGATATGACTATATTTGGGCTTAAAGCCCATACCCACAGTTGTTAGTTCCAACTAAGAAGGAATCGACTTTCAACGAGATAATGGAAATATTTAAGCAAGTGAACATCAATATTTCGTTATTAGAAGCAACTAGGCAAATGCATTTTTATGCCAAGTTCCTTAAATATATTTATACACGAAAGTGTAAGCTTAATGTATATAAGAAAGCATTTTTAGCTGGTCAAGTAAGTTCAATCCTTCTAAACCAAACACCCCTAAGTATAAAGACCCTGGATTCCCCACCATATATTGTATGATTGGTAATCACATAGTTGATAATGCATTGTTTGACTTAGGAGCTAGTGTTAACTTACTCCCTATCATGTGTACACCCAGTTAGGTCTTGGTAAGTTGAAACCGACCAAAATGACACTGCAGTAAGCTGATAGGTCTGTCAAAGTCCCTCGTTGTGTCATATAGAATGTTCTTATTGAGGTTGATAGGTTCATTTATCTAGTGGATTTTGTTGTTCAAGATACCCAGACTTTTCAGGATCAAAGTGCTCAAATATCGGTGATTTTAGGTCGCCCATTTTTAGCCACATCAAATATTGTCATCAAATGTAGAACATGACTCATGAATATATTTTTTGGTAATATGACACTGAGCTAAATGTCTTTAATGTTATTAAGTCTTCTGAGATGGATGATTTAGAAGAGGTGAACATGATTAACACTTTAGTTCGTGATCCTTTAGCCTGCACTGTATTTGACAATTAATTATTTGATGAACCTTTCAGTGAATCGAATGAAGTCAATGAGGCTTTCTTTGATAATCTATTATGTGATTTTGATGATGGTGTTCGTTTAAATGACCAGTCCACAAAAGAAAACCGGTATTGTGCTGAACCTTACGGACCCTAGAATCCAAACAATAGTTTTGGTCCATTTAGGAGTATTGTTTACCCTAAGTTCAGGGGTAGTGATGATTCTTGTGATCGTCAAGTATCCCTATTTGAAGTATCTAACTTGGGACTCGAGATTTGTGCATCTAAGGTATTACTTAAGATTCTTCAGACTCCACAACCCGATCCTCCTGATACATTCCATGAGGAAATCCAGTTATTAGAGACCCGTCGTTTGGATGAACCTGTTTATCAAGACACTCATATTGAAGCTAAATGGCCACCCCGGATAAATCCAGTTGTCTTGAACGAAACCTTAAATAAGGTTGTGCTTAGTTTGTTTATTTATCTGATCCAGTACATGTGTCTTATATTTGTGTCAGCTTTATTTGGTGTTGTTGGCCCACAGTTGTTTCATCTATTGTATATGATTTTGAAAGGTGACTAGCCATTTTTTGGTATTTAATATCTAGCTGAAGACTTTAAACTTAACACTTCTTTCTAAATACCTATATAAAGATTATCCCTCTTGTTGAGAAAATGTGCAAATGTGCTTCCTAATAGATGATGTTTTGTGCCTAGGAAAAAACTTCTGGAAAAAGGAAGATCTAAGTTGTTCATAGGTTTCAGTTGACTCGGAAGTCAAACTATATAGCCAAGATTTGGCTTTGTCTCATAGTTAAAAAGGAAACAGTCTAAGTTTCAATGATTCATCATCTAGGTCCTTAATCCTGATGGTACTACATATTTCCTCAAAATACCTAACATGGAAATAGGGGTTTTCATTTTCTTTCCCTAAGAAGATTGGGAGCATCTGTATGGTCCCAGGTTTCAACTCATAGTTTGCTTAAATTTCAGCTAACTTGATACATGATGGACGAGAAGTCCTAGTCTGGTTCAACAAAGCTTTTAAAGTTGCCATTGTTGGCGCTATCAAAGGAATAGAAGTAACTTATTCACACATTGTCAAGTTCTCAAAATTGAAATTTTTAAAAACAGGGCCCTCAAAAGAAGAGTCTTCGAGGTCCTCGTTTCCAGGGACAGAACTACTAGGTTTTTCACTAATCAAACGACCTAGAGTGTCTCTTTTCCAATCTTACTCAGTGATAATTTCAAGCGGTCTTGACATACACTAACAAAACTAAAAAATAAATCATAATTAGAAGGGATTTCTAAGCAATCACAAGCAAGGCTGACTCAACCAAATCAAACTTGTTGAATCTATCAAACAAAATCATGATGGCCCCACTTAGACTGTTTCTAGACCAGATTCTATTCCTTCGAAGGGCAACTAGTTACTGTTTTAACAAACCTCTTATAACTATCTAAATTAGATTAAGTCGAACAGAAACAATTCAGAAACTTGTGAAGAATTCAGAATGACACTGACCATTCTAAGTAGATGGAAACAAACTTCTTGGCTGTAGGAGTTGAGGGACCAAACTAAATGGTCTATTCATAAAAGGACAAAGCTCATGTGTTAGAAATAACATGATAGTCATCACCATATCATGTTCCTTTTTTATTTTTGTAATTTTATGTGTTTCTCTAAGTGATTTGGTGAGGCACTAGTATCGAATTGTTATCGCCGTTTGGATGAAGTAAAGTGATTGAGATCAAGCCCCATTATTGTGTTTAACTGAGACCGAAAAAAAATGAAATAATTATTTTCAATAAAATCGACCGCTGGGGACCTTGTATATACCAGCTGAGTCAACATTAGTATTGGGATTAAGACCAGTAGGAGCGTATCTCAATCCATCAAGATTCATCTTGGCGGCGACCTTCAGATAGATTGGGAAACACCGTTCACCTTAGTCAACATGTGCAAACTTCATCATCTCCATATCCATCTTCTAAAACTATTCATGTGATTGAACTTTGATAGATTCTGAGTATCATGGTCCATTGTACGACTATCTGAGTAGTGATTTGTATTTTATATATGAATTTTAGTATGTTTGAGTGCAAACTCATGTACAAAACTGGACTCATATGGGGTAATGATTCCCATAGCCAAAGAATTTAGTAGCCAACTAAATAGCATGTTTAGTGTATATCCTCAATCGTTCACAAGTAGATCGACTTTGGAATAAAAGGTTTTGTGGGTATACCTCTTGTAGACCCTCACGAGACTAAGACTCGTCTGATAGGAACACGGTTCAAAGGCTTGTTGCACACGCTAATTCCAACCGCGATTCCTGCAAAAGTGAGTTAGGATTTTTATTTTTAGATTAGTTTGTATTTTAGTTTTGCTCGAGGACTAGCAAAATATATATTTGGGGGTATTTGATAGACCCATATTTTTTTCTTTATTAGTCTTTCATGTCGTTTTTTAATAGTGGTAAAAGATTCGATACTCAGACTTGTAAAGATTCGATTTTAAACCTAATTTTTAACACTAAAAATAAAGAGGATTAAAGTAAAATTGATTTCAAATTATGGAAAGGACTGAGACTAAGGATTCCACCATTGGCCAATTTTTCAAGTGATAAAAATCTTGTAACTCCTGTATTCAATTTATTCAAAATATTGCCAAAGTTAGATTTTTAAATAGTAGTTTTAAATCAAAAGTATGAGACATCAAAAGCTTTAAACTCAGCATGACCCATCAAAAGAAAACACAACCACTTGATAAAAATCTTTTTTTTTTAAATTTAATTCAAAGAAAATAATAGTAAAAGAATTACAAAAAATAATAAAATAAGAATTACTACTTTATTATTAGAAAAATAGCTTCCTCCGTCGCCCCAGTGATGGTGTTTAGATCATCATGTTGGAAATACTCTCAAAATAATTGCTCATAGCTCAAAAAGTGTTTACAATGAAGAAATAAAAGTAACACAGGAGAATTGATACGCTTATAACCGTTACAGACTGTGTTCTCTGTGTGGCTGAAGAGAAAATAAGACGGCAGCAATAAAGAACGGACCCTGGACGCTTCAGAAATATGAAAGAATACGCAACAGAAAATGTGACTCTTTTCTCCTGCTTTTTGTTCTTCTTGTTCTTCCACCAGGAGAATTTTTTTGTTTTCTTCCTGGAAATTTTCTGCACGTCTCTGGCTGCTTTTTCTCTTCAATATCTTGGCAATTTATAGGATTAGTAAACCCTAATAGCCTTCCTTAACCGATAAGGATGCAAAAATATATCCACGAACAACTCCAACTCATTGTTAATCCGAAACAGAGAGGATTTCTTTTTCCGGCTCCCAACTTGATTTTTCACCCATTTTTCTGGCGTGAAACTCTTGTAAATGACGTGTGTAGACCTAGGTTGATTAATTCTTCAAATATCTAACTCGAACAACCTTTTAAATCCCATGAAAATAGGATCCGAAACAACTCAGAAAATTTCACGCGTGAAAATTATGTTCCCGCCAAATCCGGGTTTGAATTCAGAAGGGAGGGTGCCTTTATCAATTGTCTGTGCGCCTTTAGTAATTTTTATGGGTGCCTTTAACAATTTTTTGAGCCGATTTTTTCACAAATATTTATTCCTCAAAAATACCTACAAAGACATAAAAACTCATAATAAGTACAAAATCAAGCACTAGTAGAATAAAAAATTAAGCATAATTTAGACACAAAAATGTGTCTATCAGTCCCGATAATATATTTTGTTAGTACTTTATTTTGTACTAATTTGGTTAATTGTTGTGTTTTGTAGGAATATTGCAGATTTGGCTTTTTGTGATAAAAACAGCTAAATTGCACATATGCGCAGTAAATACGGGCTTTTTAGTGAACTGGTGTACTTTTGGAATTAGCTAACTTTGGTTGGTCTTGAACATGAAGTGGGCCTAGTTGCGTTTTGGAACATCAGTTTGAAAATTAATATGTATTGCGTACAAGTTGGATGGAATGGAATTTAAATTCCCTTACTAAACACGTGCTGATGGTATGATACCAATTGGTTATTACCGGATATCTTTTCCAAATATATTAGTTAAGTTTTAAACCGTGTTTTACAGAATCTCATCACCAACGGAATTGTCGCACAAGAATTCTTTCTCCCTTTCACGAATCGAGATGATATCTTGCCTCAGTTAATGAGAATCTCTCGCATAAGGAAATCCAATCTATTCGAACTAGAGATTGATACGGAAATTGATCCTCTCTAATAAGGTATAATTCTTCTTTGGAAAGTTTGATCTGTCGATGGAAATTTATTGATTCGCCATCTATGTTTGGAATAAATTTTGATTTTGAAAACTTCGTCCGAGAGAAATCAATACCCCTGATGGAAGAGAAGAAGATATATATAGAGAGAGGAGGTTTTTGATTGAGTGATTGGGGAGGGTTGGAGAGCTCGGAATCGAGAATTGGAGAGAAACCGAAAAAAATTCTGCTGGTGCAGAACGAAGATGAAGAACATAAGCCTGCACTAGGTGGTAGCAAGTAAGATATCAAAAAGTGGCAAGGCATTATGCATCTCAGATTCTGAATATCAAGTGGCGACACATCTGCCGAAAGGATATAGATTGGATGATGCATTGGCTTTCGTGTTGTCAATGATGAGTGATCCTGAGACTACTTCGGTGCAAATAGAATGGTTACGATATCCGTCAGAAGAACAGGTGGTAGCAAGTATGGAGACATTAGCAAGAAACATGGGAGACGATGAAGGAGTGAGTGATTGGTGAATCCCAATTCACGAATACCTGAGCAAATAGAAACTGCCCCGAGATAGGTTGCAAGCTAAAAATATCATAAGTAAATCTACGAACTATCAGTTGTGCGAAGGAATTTTGTATTGCCAGTATTTTCATGGGCTATTGTTGCGATGTTTATCTAAAGAAAACGGGATGGAAATTTTGAAAGCTATACACTATGGAGATGCAGGAAATCATAGTTGTACAAATTTATTAGCACAAAAGGCAAAAGATCAAGGATACCTTTGGCCCTATATGCACGATGGTGCGAAGCGTGTCATAGATTCGACAAAAAGATTCATGCACCGGCGATAACTTCGGTGCTTAGACCGTGGCCATTCACAAAATGGGGAGTTGATATTGTTGGGCCATTAGTTCCAGGATCAAAGCAAAAGAAGTATTTGATCGTATCTACAGATTACTTCACCAAATGGGTAGAGGCGAAACCATTAAAAAATATTGGAGAGAAAAATGTGTTTACTTTTCTATTTGAGCATAGTATTTGCAGGTTTAGCATACCAGCAAAAATTATCTCGGACAATGGGAAACAATTCGAGGGGGAAAGCATCGCTATGTTGTTCAATGCATTCAAGATTCAACAAGGAAAGTTAACCCCGATATATCCAGAAAGTAATGGACAAGTTGAGGCAACAAACAAAACTATTGCAGACAATCTGAAGAAAAAGTTAGATGGGAAACATAAGGGTGCGAAGAATTGCACAATATGTTATGGGAGTCATGATACCGACAACGAAAAGAGAGGCATGGATTAGGAATCTCACTTCAGACTTAATATTATCTAAGTTGGATGATTTGGAAGAGA
Source organism: Papaver californicum (assembly GCA_023531435.1). Taxonomy (NCBI): domain Eukaryota; kingdom Viridiplantae; phylum Streptophyta; class Magnoliopsida; order Ranunculales; family Papaveraceae; genus Papaver; species Papaver californicum. The sequence continues at coordinate 381,414 of JAJJMC010019771.1, forward strand.
ATCGAGAAAGTGCATTGCAGCATATGGAAAATTATCACAGGAGACTTGCGAGTGAATATAATAAGAAAGTATGGATGCGATATTACGATCCCGGCGAGATTGTTTTGTGAGAAATATCGTTGTATCAAAAGGGACCTTGGGGCAAGCTAGAACCAACATGGGAAAGACCATACATTGTGAAGCGAATTGTTGTAGTGGAGCATATGAGTTGGTGGATCATGAAGGACAGAAGTTGGATCATATATGGAATCCTAAGTACATCAAAATATATTATCCATGAAGCTGACAACAAAGATTCTCGAAGAAGGTAGAAAGTTAATGATTATCAGCTAAAGCTACATTAGAGGAAGCAATTGTTTGAAAAGATAAAAGAGGATCTAGGCTTGGAGATCTTCATTTTTCTATTCGAGATATTTGCCTTCGGAAGATCCTTTAACGACAGTTTTCTCCAAAGGTTCTTCTTGTTGAGGCTGGTCTTCGTCGGTATTTTCTTTGGGATTAACCTCTTCTTCGCCATCACGCTTTTCACCATCTGATTCAGTCTCCTCCTCGCTGTCTTCTTCTTCATCGGAATGGATTTCAGGGAATTTCAAGACAACTCGGCGATCCTTGAGCCTTTCGTACAGATTTTTAGCGAAATTTTGAAAAACATTGTTTGAAGATGCCTGGTAATCTTTCTTCAGCTGTATGAAGGAAGCTTTGTGATCTACTTTAAATTGATTAAATTCTTTGTTAAGTTTTTTATACTTCAAGAAAAGATCCTCGAATCTCTGGATTTCGGTATCCTTATCATCTAGAGAACTCTCCAAATCTTGCCAAGCATGATCTATCTCCTGGAGAATTTGTTTCAGTTTTTCTCCCTTCTGTCTCTCTGAATCTACAAAGAAAAAAAAAGTGAATAGCCAAGAATCCAGAACAATTAGAAGCATTATGAAGCTAAAATTGGCCTTCTAAAAATAACCTTGTTTCTGCGAGATAACAATTTTTAAATTTTCTTCAACATCTTCCTTTTTACTTGTTAGCTCGGCAACTTTGCATTGGGTACTAGCTAACTGATCCATGGCCTTCTCCGAAATATCACCTAATTGTGCTTGGTATTGAAAAATTATTTTATCCTTTTCCTTCATCTGAATATCATATTTCGCACTGTCCGCTAGCACCATATCACTGGTCTTTATGATTTCTACATTCTCTAGACGAACCTTACGCAGATATGATTAAACCTTTTTAAGATCCTTCTGCAACTGTTCGTGATTCGTTTGCAGTTTGTTAAAATTATTTCGTATAATACGAAGATCTTTTTGGGATATACGAAGATTATCTTGTGAGGTGTGAAGATCATTCTCATTAGTGTGAAGCTTTGCCGCAGTAGTATCCTACCTTGAAAGGAACTTTTTCTTCTCGGATCGCAGAGACTCGAGCTCTCCTTAAAGCTATGTATTTAGGCGAGTCGATTCCATATTATTATGGTGAAGATAAAAATTTAACTCATTTATGTTCTGAAGCTTGCAAACTAATTGATCTAAGCGATGACCCATTCCAACATCATTCTCTAACTCAAAGTATAAGAACTCAATTCGTTGTCTATACTCTCTATTTTGTTCACGGAAAACCTCAACTTCTAGTTAGCTTTGCTTAGCAGCTCTTTGACGAACTTGGCAGCGTTCTTCGGAGCAGAACACACCTAAGTATCAACTAGCGAAGTACAAAAGAATGAAGATACTGAAAAGATAAGGGGATGTAACAAAGTTACCACGAAGTTCCTCAACTCGCTTCCTTTGAGAATTTGCAGCAGATTTCTCGGAATCTAATTCTGCTTGCATCGTTTTTTTATCTTTTTTCAGCTGTGAAACCTCCTTTTCTAGCCTTATGCAGTCAAGTTCTGACTGACGATCATCCTCCAGTGAAGCAAGCTTGAGGTTATATTCCTGCACATCAAATATACTTTTAGGAAAAAGTTGCGAATGAAAAGATAAACCAAAAAGTAATGGAGATTACCAATGTCAATAGACCAGCTTGCTGAGCTCGAGTTAAGGAGGAAGATATTTGAAGTTTCGCTTCCGAGCCAAGCAAAGAAAAGGATGAAGACAGCAATATCATCATTTCATTGTAGACTTGCGAAGGGATATCCCCTATCACTCCCTCCTCTATAGCTTTGAACATCTGAATCCAAGTGTTGACCTTGCGAGAACACTTTTCTTGGAGAGTCTCCAGTGTAGACAACTCATTTTTTTATTTAGCTTCTTTTTCAGGTCCCTGCGAAGACCCTTCCCCAGTCTCAGATACCTTTGCAGCAGCATATTTGGGCAAAGATACCTCTATTATTGAAGGAATTTCAGAGGCAGGCTTCGTATGGACGTGGTATCTTCATTTTGTTCCTCCACGGGGATTTCTTCTTCGGCATCCTCCTGGGGGATGGTGTCTTCCTTAACTTAGGTATGAACCACCTTAGAGGTCTTCAGCAAAGCGGAGGACTCCAAATCATCATCTACTATCATTGGCGCCTCAAGAGAGGCATGAACCTTCGTAGAGTGACGAGACTTCTTCTTAGGAGGACTAGCCATTGTCTCGCCAGACTCCGTCTTTGTATATAAAAAAAACCTTTGTCAGATAAAGAACAGAGGCAGTAAAAGGGGAATCAATAATGAAAGAGTATGTTATTTACCTTCCTAGGTTCTGAAGAAGAACGTTTGCGAGACATAGCCTTTGTCTCATTCGCTGCATCCGCATCCTGAAATTACAAAGATTAGTAACGAAGAAGTTAAGGAGGAAAAGACCAAAGCAAAAAGAAGAAAATAATACCTCAGGATTTCTATCGGGTCATCCAAAGGTCCATGGCTCGTATTGAGGAAAGTCTTGATGCTCTCCTAGAGGAACCTAATGAGGGACACCATCAGAGTGTCTTCCCAAAACCCTAGGGCCTTCGAGGATTAGGGGATATTTCATCCAATTATTTTCGCTTGATAGACGAAGAAATTGGTTGGTTTTGTTGATCTTCGGATCAAGATCGGAGAGAAGGAGCTTCTTGTCGATGGAGATATTTTCCGGTTGAAGAGAATGGCCCATCTTTCAGCTCGGCGGTCAAAGTAATTCTGGGTATAACTTGATCGGAAGTTAGTCGCGGTATAATAATAGGGATTATATGGTTTTTCCCTCGTGGAAATGGTCGAATAACCCTGCGAACGTGCAGCGAATTCATTTACCAGGCGAATGGCATTTCCACTTAGTTGAAAAACACCCCGCTGAGGCAACAAGTGAGTTAAAACCTCGTAGAAAAAGGGATTCGCACTGTCATAAAGAGGAAACTGAAGACCACCTCTCAATTGGCCTAAAGTAATTATAACTCTGTTTGCGTCCTAAGATTTTTCTTCGATCATTTTCAAACAAAGGTTAACTCTCGAGCCAGACCCTTTGGGAATTGTCAATTTAAGACCTCGTGGATGAAGTTCGGCATTGAACTCATCGACAGTCTTTGCTCGTATAGATCTGAAAATCAAAAGCAAAGTGGAAATTAGATCAACCCAAAAGATGAAAAGTTAGAAGAATAATGGAGAAAAACTCACCCAACAATAGGAATTCTGAGAGAAACAGCATCTTGGTTGACGACCATCTTTATGAACAAAAAGGACTTGATGAGGTAAAGTTTTAAAACTAAGATTGACAGAAAGGCAGAATCACATAGAGAATGTTGGAATTGAAAAAGATGAAGTTAATGGCGGATTGCAGGTCTGACAGAAGAAAAGGAGTTATGAGGGGAATAAAAGTTAATGAAGAATAGATTTGTTCAGAGAGGTATTTATACTAGGTAAACCGGCTGAAAAGGTGGAAAAGTGGAAATTATAGGGTGTTGATAGTGGGTTTTTGAAAAAGGGTAAAACAGTCAATTTGGATAATTTTTCAGACCAGTGGTAAAATAGTTATTTTACATATCAAATGACACAATGGTCATTATGGTATTTTACTCTATTCTCGAATAAATGTGCTACAAAATGTGTCGTACCATCTAATTGCAGAGTCGCATTAAGCATAATCTCAAAATTACAAACTTCCACGGTTGAATCTCTTGAATATGTTCTGAATGCACTGCATAAAAGTTAAGCACAATGCTAACATTAAAATATCATGCGACTGAGAAACTAAAAATAGACCATAAACATGGCCACGACATTAACGAATGTCAAAGCTAGTGGTGCACAGATAATAACCATGGCACTAGCAAGTGCTATCCTTGGTGAACCTTAGCCACGGTCCCAACACAAATAAATATCACATGCACGTGTGCCAAAAGGCCTACAAAAGAAAAAAAGTCAAAAAACTAACAGAGGGCAAAACAAGCACTAGGAATGTTGCTGGTAGCACTAGCATTGGTGCTAACGCCTGTGCTAGCACAGGCGCTAAGTGTTTAACGCTCCCAGCAGCAACGCTAGCACTTCTTCTCCCCCTTTGCGAGTCTTTCAGCTCTTCATCTCTTCACTCAAGCACCTATGCTCGTGTCATTCTTTCACAACAAACTCAAGCGTGTTTTGAGTCTACGACTCCACTAACTCTACGAGAAATCAAAACACAATGGAGGGATAAACATGGGGTATTAGTCTGGCGGTTATAGCAACATGGGTGTAATGACATCTCATGATAAGAAAGTTACAAATTCATGGTAAGAGTGAAGCGGTTAATAGAGTAGTGGAGTAATGGTTTCTCAAAGATTCTAAGCCGGTTAAGCCATTAAACCCACGACTTCCACTTCTCCATCTCTTCACTATCTCCACAACTTTACAAGGAAACGTGTGAGCTCTTTACTATTATAAATAGCCTCCTTATCCCATTTGGAAAACACAACAAGCTTACGAATCCTTCAAGCTTTGTTACTTTTTCTCAATAGTTGTACAACTCTACACATAATTCAACACACTCGTTTCCTTCAACTTTCTTTGCTTCCCTCCCCTAAGATCAACCCATTTTCTCTCATTGTGACCAAAGCAGAGCGGAACGGATACTATCGTGGTTTAGGATTCCTATGTACGATTTTGATCTCTGAATCTAGACAAAGTACTTCTACATTACATTATTTTTCTTAGAATCAACTTTTAGGTACTAAGAATTGGTAACCACAGTGGGAGATCAATCTCCCGGTCACGAATCCAATTTTTCAACCATCAGAAAATCAACCGTCTGAAAACAGGGTGGATCTTATATCTAGTTCAAATTTAACTCCAATGTTCGGGTACTCAACCGGAACAGTCTCCATCACATCAGCATTTTGTACAATAAAACCACTCAGAGTGCTTTCTCTAATAATCGCCTCAGAGAGAGCTTGCTCGTTATTTTGAGTTAGAAAAGGCATTTCACCAGCGTCACGAACATGGTAATCTCTAATCCTTCATCTACAACTTCATGTCTCTGTTTTTGTTCGCTCCCCCTTAAAAACGGAGGCATTGTAAATATAATGAGTTAAAATATCCCAAGCACAAGGGATTCAAGAAAAAATCATGAAATTCATAAAATATGTTCATTAGAAACCTAAACATTCATTAAAAAGTGTTTTGGATCATGGCATATGGTTTAGAAATTTTAAAGATCGTTTTGCAAAAACACATTCAGAAACGTTTTTATGCTGCCATATGGAAGAATTGAAACTGGCGTTAATCGGTAAGGAATCTGTGGGTGAGTTATATACCAAATTATTTGTATGGATGTCTAATACAACATACTAAAATTTCACGTCAATCGGATGAACGAGCTATAAATGGTGGCTGAAACGCTCGACTATATGACAGCTGAAAACCTACAGAATTCTGCCTAAAAAGTTCTGAATTCTCGGTGTCAGGTCCTTTTCACCTAGAAAAAAGACTCCAAATCCATAAATTCTTTTTTCAAAAATTATACCTTCCTCTTATCTAAATAATGAGAGGTCAATCACCTTATTTCGACTCCATACGAAGATTCTGCAGCTGTTACGGCAAGAAAACCTGAATCTGAATACAATCATGAAATCATGTATGGTTCTACACATCATGAAAAGAAAGATGGATACAACCAAGGTTCCTGATGCTACCAACGTCAGCACATCCGTAATCGATATTCAACGTGATGGCGAGATCCCTATTCAAAGAAAGCAACCAGGGATGCAGCAATCAAACTTCGTCATTCATAAAGATTTAGAGAGACCACTAACACTACCATATTGTGTCTAGGAATGTCTGTTATCAATTCACCAGGAACAATCATGCAGATCCATACTACAACATGGTTCTAAGATGACCGTGGATCCATATCAACAAGGAGGGACTTGACGCATCTCTGCAGACTCGTTACCAAGGAACCCACCAGTATGCGTCAACAAGCCAGCATGCTCTAAAGATTGCTCACCTCCATAATATCACCAAGCAACGGATCTGGATGCTAAGCGATTGCATAGAGGAGAGATGATGTTGTACACCGCCTACAAGTAAGTCTTGTTTAGAAACTCTCTTTACAACCAGATGTCTCGCGTCCCATCAAGCCTTGGGAACTTGACACGAGTGTCAACCCCATCATGACTTGATGGTTTGAAGAGGAGGATGATCCTTTTCAAAAGTTTATTAAATGGATAGGGTCACCTCTACTGAGAATACTAAAACCAATAATCCAATCATCCTTAAAACGTGTCATCAACCTGAGATACCGAAATCCAACCTTTTTCAGATCAGAGACACTACTGCCTCTTCTGGAGAAAAGTCATATTCGATCATTAAAAATATATTAGATGGATATTACAAACTTATCGATACTGATAAGCCAACATGGGTAGTCTTGCATGGCAAGTGGCTTAAAACTAACAAGTCTTAAACACTTTACCACCCTTGACAAAGCTTTCAAGGCTTAAAGCACTTTACCACCCCTAGCAATATTTCTCTTCATTTACACAATATTTGCAACTCCTTCAAAAAACTAACAGTGCTTTGTATTCATGCTTAGGATTTCAATTTACTTAATTTAACAAAGTATTATTTCTCTCTATAGAAAATCCTTGCAAACCATTCAAAATCTACCTACTCATAATCCCAAAATAAAACCACGGAAATTTGGGTATCTCATAAACACATAAAAACCCTCAAAACCTACTATTTAGAAAAGATCTCTGGAGACCGGTTCAGCAACATCAGCATATGCTATCTCCACCTGTGCAAGGGGATTCAGTTGCAAGCCTCAACTCTCAGGATAGTCTTTCAGCATCATCTCTAGCCTTGGTAATCTCCTCTAAGCCGAAGATGCACCTACTTCCTCCAAGTTCTCCTGAATGACTCTCATATGAAGATGAAGCCATCCAACACCAAGCTTATCCTTATCATCTTTCTCCAAGAGTCGTATTCTGTCAGACTTGAAGTCAAAGTCAACTCCAGCGTTTAGGTACTCAATTGGTGCAATTTTCATCGTATTGGAATCCTACGCAACGACACCACTCGGAGTATCATCTTCAACAGCTGCATCCGAGGAATCACATGAACCACACTTGGGGACTGAAGGTTTACACGAGCTTCCCCTCACTATCAAGAACCTCTTCAACATAGAAGAGACAGTCAACCAAATAGTCATAACCTTGAAAAAGTCCGCCATTCTCCAAAGATATTATATCTTCACCCCACTCCGACTATGTCGTCAAGATATGGTAAGCGTCTGCAACCCCTGACAAGACTGAGATGGATCCCAAGTATACTCCATAATGTGATTTCAGTAACCAAAGATAAGTATGACAGGAGACTGTTAGCTGCAGCACATCCCCTATGACAATCAAGGATTCAGAAAAATAGCTCAAGAGACGCCTTCGGGAACATAGTCTTTGAAGAAACCCGTAGTACGACGTTGGTAACAGGACACCTTTCATCTCATCCTCTTCTCCCTCAACATCTCCATAGGACTTCGCCCATATAAGCGCTCCAAGCACACAATCATCACATCCAGAAGGGAAAAACAAGCTTATGATCCAAAGGATCAGGATAAGATACAATTTCATTCGGTCAATGCTCACAAGAACGTCCCAGTTGCCACTCAACAACCCGAGCACCAACAAAGGCTCCAATTTCAATTCAAATTCTTGCTCCAGCCTTGGCGCGCAAAGACAACAACAACAATAGGAAATATCAACCCTCCTGGCTTCCCTCGTCTGATCAGACTCTAAAGGAAGACTCATGGTGATACTATAAAATCATCCTTTGTCTAGTCGCAGGCCAAAGTAGCTACACCTTGGGACTGAAGGCTTATTCGGTTTTAACGCAGTCACCTCCTTCGGCCAGAGTATTTGATCAACAACAGTAACAACAAGACCACTCACTCGTATCATCCTGACAAGAATGAGGCTACACCACGGCTTATATCTGCTTCAACAACACTATACTTCCAATTGGAGACAAACAATAGAGTCAAACTCATCCTCCCAAGAGCATACGATGCTAGCAAAGACAAGAATAGAAGCAGTTATTCCCTGGAATTACCAAGCCCGAGAAGGAGATGGTCTCTCACTTTTCCATCCAAGTCAAGACCCTTTGCTTTTCCGCCCAGCCGTGGACTATTCCCTTGCTTGGATGACCATATCCATCAACGTGACGATATTCAGAGTCAAACCTAGTACAATATCTCTTGTAATATATAACAACTAAAGCCTTATTATTTTAATTTCATTTAAAATAATAAAACATTACGTCTCTGACCCCTGTCTCAGAGATATTAAACTTCAAAATTCCGCAAGATAATTCCCAAAAATTTCCTTATGTCAACATCCATTTCAATTGAATAGTGTGACTTGCCTATACAACTTTGTATAAACAAATCTCAAGCTCCTAGATGGATCAACCACTAGTATAAAGCGATAATATCTTCAGAATGTCATTGGTGACGGTTGCAGTTCATGTCCAAATGATCTCTGACTATACATAACATTGAACCAGTTATAAGTTGCAATAATTCCACGGATTAATTCCGTATACTCGTTCCACATATCTTTTGCATATGTATACGCCCATAGAAATTTCAGGGCTATACCCGGCTAAACCCTCATTATTTCATGTGCATCCACGTAAATTATTTGTATTAATCAGAATACACTGATTATACAAAATTGCGAATATTTAGAATAGAGGTTATGCCATATCTGAACAAAGATCGCCAAATTAAATACATACTATCTAAATACAAAATTGTAAAAAATCAGAATTGATAATATTCCTGAATAAAGATCGCTAATTAGATGCATACCATCTAACTGCAGAGCCGCATCGAACATTATCTCAAGTTACAAACTTTCAGGGCTGAATATCTTGAATGTGTTTTTTATGCACTGCATGAAAGTTAAGCACTTCATGAACTCGCTTCAAGTCGCAAAACTTCCATGGATTGAATTCCTTGAATATCAATGCTCAAGTTCTAACCATCTTAGTGTTCAGGGCTAACACCCATCTTTGTGTCTAATGGCAGAATCACTGCCTCCACACTCATCTTAGTATTCTGAAGGTACCAATGCCTCAACACTCATCTTAGTGTTCACAGCTAACACTCATCTTTGTGTCTGACGGCAGAATCACTGCCTCCATACTCATCTTAGTGTTCACGGCTAATATTTATCTTCGTGTCTGACGAAAGAATCACTTCCTCCACACTCATCTTAGTGTTCTGACAGCAGCAATGCCTCAACAATCATCTTAGTGTTCACGGCTAACACTCATCTTTGTGTATGACGGTAAAATCATTGCCTCTATACTCATCTTAGTGTTCGGACGAGAACAATGCCTCAACACTCATCTTAGTGTTCTAAGCAGCATTGCCTCAACACTCTCTACAACCAACTAATGCTCCAAATACCTAAGAGTACAATCACATAAAAAGCAAACTTGCTCGGCCAACTGACACTCTTCTAGTAATATTTAACAATTAAACCATAAAAGACATATTTTACTTCGTCTGGCAGACTACCATCTAGTGTTTACCACGAAACATTACTCGTTCTGTGCTAAAAATAGGACTTAATATTGATGGTGAGTTTTTGACAAAGGGAAAAAAAGTTAATTTGGGTAATTTTTCAGACAATGGGTAAAATAGTCATTTTATACATCAAATGGCATAATGGTCATTCTGGGATTTTACACTATTCTCAAATAAATATGATGCAAAATACATCGTACCATCTAATTGCAAAGTCGCATTAAGCATAATCTCAAGATTGCAAACTTCCACGGCTGAATCTCTGGAATATGTTATGAATGCACTGCATAAAAGTTAAGCACAATGCTAACATTAAAATCTCATGCGACTGAGAAACTCAAAATAGGCCATAAATATGGCCACGGCATTAACGAATGTCAAAGCTAGTGGTGCACTGACAATAACCATGGCACTAGCAAGTGCTATCCTTGGTGAACCTTAGTCATAATCCCAACACAAATAAATAAATAGCACATGCACATGTGCCAAAAGACCAAGAAAAAGCCAAAAAGTCAAAAAAACTAACAGAGGGCCAAACAAGCACTAGGAGTGTTGCTGATAACACTGGCATTGGCGCTAACTCCTGTGCTAGCATAGCCGCTAAGAACTTAGCGCTACCAGCAGTACTAGCGTTTGTTCTAGCACATGCGCTAAGTGCTTAACGCTGCCAGCAGCGACGCTAGCACTTCTTCTCCCCCTTTGCGAGTCTTACATCTCTTCAACTCTTCACTCATGTACTTATGCTCATGTCAGTGTTGCAAAACAAAGCCACGCGTTTTTTGAGTCTATGACTCCACAAGCTCTACGAGAAATCAAAACATAATGGGGGGATAAAACATGAGATATCGATCTGGCGGTTATAGCAACATGGGTGTAACGACATCCCATGATAAGGAAGTTACAAAGTCATGGTAAGAGTGAAGCGGTTAATGGAGTAGTGGAATAATGGTTTCTCAAAGATTCCAAGGCGGTTAAGCCATTAAACCCAAGACTTCCACTTCTCCATCTCTTCACTATCTCCACAACTTTACAAGGAAACATGTGAGCTCTTTACTATTATAAATAGGTTCCTTAGCCCATTTGGAAAACACAACAAGATTACGAATCCTTCAAACTCTGTTAATTTTTATCAATAATTCTACAACTCTACACACAATTCAACACACTCGTTTCCTTCAACTTTCTTTGCTTCCCTCCCCTAAGATCAACCTATTTTCTCTCGTTGTGACCGAAGCAGAGCGGAACGGCTACTATCGTGGTTTAGGATTGCTCTGTATGATTTTGATCTCTGAATCTAAACAAAGTACTTCTACAGTACATTGTTTTGCCTAGAATCAATTTTTAGGTACTAACAGAGGGATGTGCCAGTCATAAAGTAGTGAATTGAAGTAGTTGCGGCGGTTATCCGAAGATCCCAAAAACATGGCGAGGGTAAAAAAAAAATTGAATTCTCTTACCATCCTACCCTCGTTCGGATGACGAGAGAAGAAGAAAAATATGGGGACAGAAAATCATCTCGCCACGTGTTCGCATCTTAGCACATAAACACAAGAGAGACGTATTTCAAGTGAACACTGAAGTAATGCTAAGTCAACATAGGTATCTCCACCTAGTGTACCATATTAAGACATGTGGAAAGCGCTAGCAAAGAATCAACGGCTAAATTTTAATTAGACAGCTGGGGCATTTAATGCGCGAACAGAGCGGTCACATCAGCTATCTGATAGCTGTCAAGACAGGTGGAAAGATATTATTAGATGAATAGTGGGAGATCGGCGATGGTTATGACGAGGCATATTAGACGAATCTACCAACGAAGTGAAATCCTAATGAAGCAAAGAGAATCACCAAATAAGCTATAGTAAGATCATCTCGGCGAAGCCAGCTATGTCCGAAGTAAATTATATCCGAGGACCTGTGAACCAAACCCTAATTCTATATTTTGGCTAAAAATAGGCTTGTGGGTAAATGTAATAGGGTTGATCAATTCAATAAGAGAGTAAGAGAGAGAATTATTGTAAAAGATGAGCATCATCTGTACTTGAGATCATCATCATACCATAGTGAAATCCCTCCCGTGGATGTAGGTTTTATCACCGAACCATGTAAATCTCATATGTTCATTATTATTTCTTATTGTGTGAGTTTTATCTTAAGGTTCATGTGGAAGACATAAGAGGTTGCATTTCAATTGATCTTGGGTGTGTTGTGGGATTTTCTGCAAATATAAGCCTTTTCTTGAACAATTCTTAGCCACATGGCCGATGTTTTTTGGAATATTTTCAAATCCATTTGGCGAGAAGACACTTGTTAACCAATCTTAGAAATCTTAGACATCTAATACGCTATCCTTCTTGATTCTTTGGCTTGCACACCTTCGGCCACGACACCTAGCATATTTTCTTTTTGCCCTCATCAGCGGCCCCAAGAAATCTTGGCATAATCTTGGTGATCATATTCTCAGTTCTCTACTGGAGCAGGGATCTTTAATAAGGAAATGTAGTAAATGGGAATACTCCCCAACAAAATTCTTATAAGAGTGATTATTCCGTCCTTAGTTAAGAACTTAGGTTTCCAAATCGCGCGAGCTTTGTCTCCATTTCTGCGACCACTGAATCCCAAACGGCAGCATTACAGGTTGTTGCACCAATTGGCATGCCAAGATAAGAAATAGGTAAAGTGTCAATTTTACAGCCTAGTTACATTGTCGATTCGTGAATGCTGCCCGACTTTCCACTTCTTAAAGCACTTGCCACCTTGTTCCAGCCACGTTGCCAATCTCTTTTCATTTATATTTTCGTGACTCTGTCTCAACCAGAAGTATAGCGCGCATGATTCAGTTCAAAGTTTGAATAATTTTTCCCACTCCTGACGGCAGACTGACTGGTCGCAAGACAGCTAGACTAGACTGGACCGACTGACTGGTCGCGAGACAACCGGCCGAGCTTTAGAAAAACAGGCTACAGGCATATAAAGCAAAAGACGTCCTATTCTCTCTAATAGTGTTTGTCAATTTGATCAAGTACTTAGAAACGTTTATTTCTTTTCCGAGCAGGAACTTTTGGAGCGCTATAATAAAACAATTGAACCTCAATTAAAGTTGACATTGAAAGAATTCAAGAAAAGATAGAAACTAAAAATGAATGTTGTTCTTCAATTGATTGTTATCAGTACAAAAAGAGTACAGCTTATAAAGCTGAAAACATAATGCACCAGTTGTGCCTAAGCTAACATACACAGGTGCACAAAGTGTTATCCTACACCAATAGTTCACATGCACAAATCACACATGTTAACTATGTCTAACATCCCCCCTCAAGCTGTGTATCATTCAGATACATTAGCTTGGCAGCAAGACCACTGAAAACTGAGTTGCACAATCCCTTAGTAAAAATATCTGCCAATTGAGTTGTAGATGGAACATAGGCTAACTTCATAAACTTCTGACTTACCAATCCTCTTATGAAGTGATAGTCAACTTCTATGTGTTTGGTTCTAGCATGAAAAATTGGGTTTGTTGCCAGACTTGTAGCACTTTGATTATCACAGTACAATGTCACTGGAGTTGATATAGAAAAATGCAGTTCCTTTAGTAAGTAGGATATCCATAATAATTCTGAAGATGTCACTGCCAAGGATTTGTATTCAGCTTCAGTTGAACTTCTAGAGATTGTAGGTTGCTTCTTGGAGGACCATGAAACCAATGAATTCCCTAGAAAGATTGCATAACCACTTGTTGATTTTCTTGTATCTGGGCATCCTGCCCAATCAGAGTCTGAATATGCTGTGACTCTGTCAACATTACCAGCTGCCAGAGTTATCCCAGAACCAATAGTTCCTTTAAGATATCTATTGATTCTTTTCACCAAAAGTAAGTGCATATCAGATGGTGAATGCATAAATTGTGAGACATAGTTAACTGCAAATGCAATGTCAGGTCTTGTCATTGTTAGATACTGCAAGCCACCAACTAAACTTCTGTAAAATGTTGGAGAAATCAGTTTAGTTCCACAGTACACAGATAATCTAGGAGCTGAGGCAACAGGATTTGAACTTGACTTGCAGTTTAGCATATCAGCTTTCTTGAGCAATTCTAAGGTATACTTCTTCTGTGTGAGCAGCAATGTTTGAGTGGTTTTTGACTTGATGCACTCAATACCCAAGAAATAATAGAGATGACCAAGATCTTTCATGCTAAACTCAGTACCCAAAAGATGAATAAATTTTTGAACTATCTGAACAGATGATCCAGTAAGTATTATGTCATCAATGTAAAGCAACAGTAACATTACTCCAGTCTTTGTGTGTTGAATGAATAGTGAATTGTCACATGTTGACATTAGAAAGCCATGTTCTAGTAAAAAAGAACTAAATCTTTGGTACCATGCTCTTGGTGCCTGTTTTAAACCATATAGAGACCTCTTTAAATGACAAACATGATTAGGATTAGTAGAAGAAACATACCCTTGTGGTTGCTCCATGTAAACATCTTCTTCCAGAAAACCATGTAGGAAGGCATTGGAGACATCCAATTGCTGCATAATCCAATTGTGAGTCAAAGCCAATGTCAGAACACATCTTATTGTGGTGCTTTTAACTACTGGACTAAATGTTTCTGCATAATCAATTCCATCCATTTGCAGATACCCTTTGGCTACAAGTCTGGATTTATACCTCTCAACTGTTCCATCTGCTTTGAGTTTCACTCTATAAACCCATCTGCACCCAAGCACATTCATGTTTGCTTTTCTTGGTTCTAATACCCATGTTCCATTATCTACAAGTGCTTTATACTCCTTATCCATTGAAGTTATCCAAACTGGTTCCTTACTAGCTTCTTTGTATGTAGCTGGTGTTTTTGGACTTTGTAAAACAGTTAACAAGGCTGTTGAAATAGTATGAGCATTAGCAAAATGTGCTACAAAATCTGGTGGTAGGTTCTTGGGCTTTGTAATTCCACTTCTTGATCTAGTGTGGATTGTAGGTAATGATGGCACAGAAACCACTTCAGTTGATACTTCAGAAAACAAAGGTGCTGACATTAAGATTTGTTCATTAGCTGTTGTTTGATTGAGAACAGAAGGACTTAAAATTTCTGGAACCTGTGTTTGAATATTAGGACATTGTCCTATTTGTAGATTGACTACTTCTGATTCAACAGGTGAATTGATGGGTATTGAATTAGCAGCAAAAGGAAAACTTGTCTCATCAAAAGTTACATGTTTAGAGACAAAAACTCTTTTGGTAGCATTATCATAGCATTTGTAGCCTCTGTACAATGAGCTATAACCAAGAAAAGTACACTTCACTGCTTTAGGACTTAGCTTATCTTTTCTGAAAGAAGAATAATTAGGATAGCATGTGCACCCAAATACTCTAATCAAACTGTAATCTGGAAGATCATTGTAAAGAAGAACAAAAGGAATTTTGTAAAACAGCACCTTAGAAGGAATTCTATTTATAAGAAAGGTTGCTGTCAGATAGCTATCATACCAAAAGCATTTAGGTAAAGATGCTTGAAAAAGCATTGTGTTACCAACCTTAGTAATGTGCCTAATTTTCCTTTCTGCAACACCATTTTGTTGAGGAGTCTTTGGACAAGATATTCTTAATGTAATTCCACACTGAAGTAGATATTCCTTGAAAGCTCCTTTCACTAATTCAAAAGCACCATCACATTGAAAAGAAATGATAGATGTTGACAGAAATTTCTCATTGTGAAATTTGAAGTGCTTAAAACAAGCTAGTGACTCATCTCTTGAGGTTAAAGGATATATCCAATGAAACCTGCTATAGTCATCTATAAAGAGAATAAAGTATCTATATCCACTCAAAGAATTTACTGGAGCTGGCCCCCAAATATCACAATGTATAAGTGATAATGGTGCATCAGAAACTCTGTTAGATGAAGTAAAAGGCAGCTTAACATGTTTACCCAGTTGACACTCATGACAAAAATGCTTTGTTTTGGATCTGACAATGTTATTGATGGCACATTGGCTAATTTTTGAAGAATAAAAGAAGATGGATGGCCTAACCTTTGATGCCAAAGAGATGATGAAGCCATAATAGAAGTAAATGCTTGAACTGGAGGAGGTGCTACCTTGATAGGATAGAGATTATCACACACATCACCTTCTGCTATAACTTCATTTGTTTCAAGATTCTTTATATTGTATCCCCATGGAAGCATATTGAATGATACATTATTGTCAGCACAGAATTGAGATACACATATTAGATTTTGTGTAAGTTGAGGAACCAGCAGCACATTCCTCAACAAGAATTCTGAATTTTCCAGAAACAAAGTAGCTTCTCCAATAGCAGATATTTCAAGATGTTTTCCATTACCAATCATTACTCTATTTGTACCTGAATAAGTCTTGCAGTCATGTAGCAAAGTTGCATTACTTGTTATATGAGCAGTTGCTCCTGAGTCAGGAATCCACTGTGTACTGACCACAAATTTTGTGTCATTTTGTTCAACTCCTGAACAAGTATAAAAAGCATTGTGTTGTCTTGACTTTGAAGCTTGATTCTGTGAATTTCCAGTAGTTGATGGAGTGTATCTCCAATTGCATCTACTTGCATAATGGCCATGTTTTCTGCAAATTTGACATTCTACATTTGCAATATTTGTGAAAGGTCTGTTTACAAAATTTCTTGAAGAGTTCTGTGAAAAACTTGTTGGATTTGCGTTTCTTTTTGAGTAAAAAGCAGTATTTGTAAAATCTTGAATTGTTTCTGATTCTTGTTCTTGTTCTTTCAACCATTGTTCATGATGAATTAATCTAGACCTCAATTCAGCAAAACTATACTGTTTTTCTCTATTGCGAGAAGAAATCACAAACTGATTGTAGACTCTGCTCAAACCATTTAAAGTATACATCACAATATCCTCATCTGACATTTTCTCATCTATTGCTGCAAGATTGTCAGAGATTAATTTGATTTGAGACAAGTATTCAAGAATTGTAGAATTACCTTGTTTAATGCATTGAATTTGACCTCTCAGCATGGATTTTCTTGCAAAAAATTGCAGGTTAAATTCTGTTTGTAAGTAAGCCCAATATTCTCTTGATGTAGATAAACCAAGAACTCCTGCAGAGATTGACTGAGTGAATGTGGCATTTAAGCATGACATTACAAACCTATCCATAGCTGTCCAGAATTCATACTCTGGATTGATTGTTAAAATTTCATTCACAGTGATTGTTTTAGATGGACAGGAATAAGATCCATCTACAAACCTTAGTAAGTTGGTACTCATCAAAATGGACTCAAATTGATGTTTCCAGAGAAGATAGTTGTTTGAATCTAATTTTAAAGAAACAAAGTTACAAATATTTTGAAAGGGTAGCTGAATTTGATGTTGTTGATAGACATTTGTTGTTGATTGTGTGTTAGCTGATGTTGCAGAAGTAGTGTTCTCCATTGTTGATTATTGATTTATGATTTCACAAAAAAGAATCAGATTTAACTCGTTAGAGATTTTGCTCTGATACCATGAAAGAATTCAAGAAAAGATAGAAACTAAAAATGAATGTTGTTCTTCAATTGATTGTTTTATCAGTACAAAAAGAGTACAGCTTATAAAGCTGAAAACATAATGCACCAGTTGTGCCTAAGCTAACATACACAGGTGCACAAAGTGTTATCCTACACCAATAGTTCACATGCACAAATCACACATGTTAACTATGTCTAACAGACATATACTATTATATTTTGAACAAGCCTTTTTCTTTTACAACTTTCACTGTACTAACAGATTATACATCTAATTTCTATTGATTCACCAAAATTAAAACTAAAACAAGAACAAGAACAAAACCTCTTATCACTGCACAATTATACCAAAATGGAAAAAATTGGGAGGTCTCATTTGGCTGTGTTTCCTGAATTAACATCTCTAAATGGTTCTGCAGCATTTGCAATATTCAGACTTGAGTCAACTGAGTTCATGAGGGACAAAAAACTACCGCCCCCGCCCATACCTAAACCAAGAAAATCCAATGTGGCTGGTTTTGAACCAAACAACGAGGACGGAAGACCAAGACCAAGCCCGCCAGATAGTCCAGCACCACCATGATGATCAATCTGATGTTGATGAATGTTGTTGCTGCCATTGTTGTTGTTGTTGTTGCTACCGCTGGTTTCCCATTGTAGAATCTCTGCTTGTTGCTGCTGTTGCGAAGAACTAGAACCACTCACTGAAATTCCAAATCCACGCAGCAACGAGGCACTAGTGGCAGTGGCACCCATTTGAGCTGCTTTTTGAAGCAGGGCAGTTGCGGACATTGCTGGCTGTGGTGATGAAAATTGATGATTTTCTTGATTAGATGTCATTGTTGATGCAAACATCGAAGACCCGTTTTTAGACGAGAGTGAGAGTGAAGTAGGTTGTTCTGTAGCTGAAGTTGACGATCGCTCTGACCTTCCTCCCATTCCACAAATGAGATCAGAAAATGATGTAGTTGGAGGAGGTTGTAAATTTCCAGCCAATGCTACAGATGAAGGATATAAACTAGCAAACATACTATTACTGTTGCTGCTAAAATTGCGTGATGGACTACCTTTGATATTTTCATTACGGCCAGTTGCAGATGCTGAATTGTTATTGTTTGCAATTGTTGTAGAACTCAGTGGCAACTCTGGGTACACGCAAATAAAAATAAAAGCAAATCAAGTTTCACAAATTCAAAGAATTTAAAAACAGTAGCTTTTGAATTGTTCGAAAATACTCATCCTTTCTAAACCTATATGAAACCTTTATAACAAAAGTTACAGGACTTAGGTGGACAGTAAACAAGGGAATAAAGAACTCAAGAAAGAGCAAGGCCTAGACAGAGAACAAAATCTGTTCTTTTAAGCCAACAAAAAGACAGAACCGACAAAAGCCCCAAATGAAAAAACGCTTCACTTTTTTCTAGCATTGACTTAATTGGATTAAATAATACGAATACCTGTAGTTTGAATGGCAGATATTGCAGAAGTAGATGGTGGTGAAGAACAAGAAGAACCTACAACAACCTGCTTCTCATTCTGAATCTGATTATTATGTTCTTCTGATGATTTTGAATATGTTGTTGTTGTAGTGTGAGCTTTAGCACTTTCTTCAGCTAATGCATCACAAAAAGCTCTGTGTGTAATGAAACTATCTCTCCTTGAAAACCCAAACAGAAAACAAAAATTAGACAATTTTTAAGGCAGAAAAAAACAAACAGGGAATGGACTCTAAAGAGAGTAAATTACCTAGAGAAAAGAGTGCCACAATCACATTTATATTCTTTAGTACCACAAGTTTTCAAATGAGCTTTCCAATCAGATTGAACAGCATATTTCTTAGAACATTTATCACATTTCCATTTCTTTTCACCATGTTTTCTACAAAAATGTTTCTTAATTCCAGTTAAATCACCTAAGGCTCTAGATGGATCATGATGAACACAAGATGTTTCAGGACAAACGTAAACTCGTTTACGGATTTCTTTATTTGTTCTTTGTCTAAGTTTCCATGGTAAATTATGACCTCTTCGATGTAGTTGTAAATTTTGATCACGTTGAAACCCTTTATTACATATCTCACATACAAATCGATTTGTCGCCATTAACGTTTTCGGAGATAAAGCTATCACTTCCGCATTTGGATCTACAATAACAACAAATAGAATTGATGTCATCAGAAAATGTACAAAACAGAAAATCGTAAATGAGATTTCGGTATATATAAGATTATAACAAACCTGGCATTCCTGGTAGATTTCTCTTTTTCTTTGCTGTTAACGACGGTTGTAGTGGTGGCGGAGCACCAGAAGAAGATACACTAGCTTCTCCAGAAGTAGAAACAGTCATGGTTGATTGAATTATCAAACTCTTCTAACAAACATATCAATTAGGGTTGTTTTTCAATAATTCATCTGTAGACTGTAAGACTGAGTCACAAATTCAAGCTAGGTTTCAATAAAGAAACCTTTTTTAACAGCTACCAGTCTTTAATAGCTTTATCTACCTACCGGTTTCAGCAAATTTATTTCTCTCCTCTTCTGCTTAACTTTCCATGAACTACCACCAACAATTCCAAAATCAAAACCCTAAACCCAGAAAGAATTTAACTTCAAACCCAGATATCATTCAAGTAAAAAGCCAAAACTCCATTAAAAATCCATCAAACTTTAATGCAGAAGAAACACCTCAAATGAATTATTTAGAGCGAATCTTTTACTGTCATTACTAAAGATAGGTAAACATTTATAATTTTTCAATAACCTTCAACCTTAAAGCTTGACAATTCTAGAGAGTGGGAGACTATTTTCTTCTCTTGTGCACTGCAAAAGTCTGCTGCTACTTGCTTGTTAGAGAGGAGGAGAAAAAAAAGTAGGTAGTAAGAAAAATAATAGGCAGGTAATTCATAATAATAATAATGATATATAACTATGGTTAGTATGATAAGGGTTAATAATTAACGTGTCAGAATCTGCACCGTTTATGTGTCAAATAGGACAAGAACCTTGATTCTTTCCGACATCTGTATACCACCACTTTTTGTCGTTTAGTGTAGAACGTCGAAATTAAAGTTTATTTTAGCATCAACTAAGGTGTAAGATAAGACAAATATTTCATAACTCTTACACCGTTGGATTTGGATATACACCTTTCGAACCACAGACGTTTTCTTCTGTAAGCAAGGAAATGATTTAGTTGTTGTGAGATGGACGATGATGAAATGAGGAGGATGGTCTTGTTTTAGTACAGCAGAAGTAGTGGATAAATATTTTCGTGTGAAAGAGGTGCACATAATACTTTCGTCTATTCACCAAGCCGTCTATTGATACAGACAGACACCTCTTAGAAAAAGAGACCTCCTTTCTTGAAAAGTTTGGAAAAGGACAAAAAGTGGATATAAATGAAGACATTGTTGACTTCACAGCTTAGATTCCTAACTTTAGTCCACTTTAACATCCAAGGAAAAGAGAAGTTAAATCCTTTCGTAACTTGATCTTTTCGGTTCATAGTTCATACTTATGTCTCCAATCAAAATTTCGAAATAGAGACCTTCTAGCCCAACATAAAAGAAGCCAGGATAATTTTAGGCTGCCAATTTTATTTCAGGTCCATATTAAAAAAAAAAGTATGATCATTATAAAATAAAATAAAATTATCCGATTAAAAATACTATAAATGAGCTCAATTCCATCTTCGAAAAAAAAATTGGAGTGATATAAACCTCACTTACAAGTAACCATCCGTGAAGTGGACGAAAAGATTTCACCCTACGAAGAAGGTGGGGTCGGGTATCAGGTGCATTACTACCATAAACACTGCATCAAATCTCAGGTATCTATGGGTCTTAGCAAGCAACAAATATACTATTTGGGTTACATGGGTTCAGGCCAACTTGATAAAACAACAAGACTTCTGACATATGAAAGCTCCCTTGGATTGTTTTTGGTGTTGGAGACGTATCTTAGAGCATAGAACTATTGCCACACAGTTTGTCTTCACCTCATAGGCAATGGAGAAAATACTAAATTGTGGAAAGACAACGGGTAAGTCAAAACGATTTGATGAGCATTTTCCCTCCTCATATGCAGTATGACACCTTGCATCACGTTAATGCTAAAGTTAGTAGTTGTTTGGTTGATAAGGTTTGGAGTTTGTCTCCTAATCTAAAATATGCAATGGGCAGTATAAATGAAGAGGTTGAGGGAGTCAGAACTGACCACCTTATTGAGGACAGAGTGGTATGGACTGCAGGGAAAACTGGTGAATTTGTGCTCAAAGACACCTACAATACCCTAAGGCATAAAAAGACAAAGAAGATTTGGCACAAATTGGCTTGGTTATCTCGCTACATACCCAGACAATGTTTTATGGTCTGGGTTGGACTTAATTGAGACTTGAAAACACAATTCAAACTTCTTTCGTGGGGTATGGATGTGGATCCAGTTTGTGGCCTTTGCAACACTATGCTAGAATATGACTACCACTTGTTCTTTGGATGCAACTACTCTTCCCACATATGGAGGCTTCTTCAAAGGCTTATGGGTCTTAGGGAGACAGTTCACCCTGACTGGGATGCGTAGATTCGATGGTACGTGGATAAATTCAAAGGAGCCAGTGTTGTAGGTATTATCAAAAAGCTCACTTTTAACGTTTATATCTATCATGTTTAGTGTGAAAGAAACAGGAGAACCTTTACTCAAAAAAGTATACTTGTTGGAGTTATACACCATAAGATTATTGATGATGTTAGACTGTGTATGGCCTCTCGCAAGGCTTTTATGCCTGACTGCAATGAGTCGCGTGATTTGGATGCATTGTTGATTTTTATTTGCCTATCCAAAAGGCGGTTAGTTGGCAGAAACCAGAGATCGGGGAGATGGCAATCAATACTGATGGGTCTTTGTGTGATGAAGGGGCGGGTTTTGGAGCTATTATCCGTGATAAACACGACACTTCTCTTAGTGCTGTGACAGACAACTCGGTTCCTTCATCAATCACCTTCCATGAGATACAAGGTATTAAAGCAGGTCTTCAACTTGTGCACCTTAAAGGATGTCTGAGAGTCTCTCTTCGAATAGACTATATGACTGCTTTAAGCTATCTCAAAGAAGATGGCAGTAAACCTCCGTGGACCTGTCATCATGTGGGGGAGTCTATAAAGAGACTAAATGCTCAGTTTGCTAGTTGTTCCTCATCTCATTCCTATAGAGAAGCTAATGGTGCTGCGGATTTACTCGCAAGCTTCAAACTTGATGGTAGGTTTGTCAAGTTACACCCTAGTTCATTTCCTGAAGATTTGAAGAAAATAATGCCAGAAGATGTAATGGGCAGAGTACATTATAGATTGGCTTGTTTGAAGGGGCATGTTTTTTTTATATTTCTTTTTGTTGTAGGTGTTAGTCCTTTCTTCTTTCTTTTCTGTCTTTGTTGGTTTGATAGGGGACCCCTTAACCCCCTCTCCTTTTCAAAAAAAAATATCAAAAAAAATTTATCCAACTATTTTTATTTTTTAATGACTAATATGCTTAATTAATTGTATTAGTTGTGAATTAATTGTTTTAATTTCGAAATTAATTGTAATGACCCGACCCTCCACGGATAATGTCCCCACTTAGCCATTGTGGTCATCTGATAGTGGCTAAGCGGGGACAGTATCGGTGGAGGGTCGGGTAATTACAAATGGTATCAGAACCGACGATGGGTCACTTTTCAGGGGTGGAAGAATACGCTAGATGGGGTGTGTCAGGTACCGGTCTCATGAGTGGCAGGGAACGTCGTAGCTCAGGGATTGACTATATATTCTGGAGACGAGGACGGCTCCAATTAAGGTGGTGGTATTGTAATATCCCGATTCGGCAGGTAGGGTTCGTCGAATGGGATATAAGTAATGGTTTGTCATTTCCTAACACCAAGACCTTTTCAGCACAATTGGCTCCAGAATTGGAAAAAAGCTCTGCAGTTAAGCGTGTTCGGACGGGAGCAATCCAGGGATGGGTGACCTCCCGGGAAACTGTTGTTGGGTGACCGCAACAGAGCCCGTTAAAAACCCACAATGCTGGATGACCGTAGTAGCTAAGTGGGGACAGTATCGGTGGAGGGTCAGGTCATTACATTAATAGTTATTAATAAATAGTTAATACATAAAAAAATAAGGAATTTTGATATTTTTTTAAGAACATCAAACTAGAATCGGTTTGATGTTCTTCATTAATGAAGAACATAAGGAATCGACGTATACGGGTGCTCATATCAACCGATTTAAAAAATCGTACTCTAGAATCAGTCGATATTGACATTCATATCGACCGATTGTTAAAAAATACTTAAAAACGATAGGTTTTTTTTTCCATAAAAATACGTCTATAATCGGTGGATAAGATTCTCCACGTGTGCTGATTTTAAAAGACTCAAATTTGAAAGTTTTTCCACAATTAACTTTTACGTATAATCGGTGGATAAGGTTCCCCACGTTTGCCAATTCTCAAAACCTCAAATTCTAAAGTTTTTCTGTAAAATTTTTAGCCCGGAATCGGTGAATATAAATACACTTATCTAGCGATTCTAAACTTGACATTTTCTTCTATTGTTTTCATCGTAACTTCTTCGTTCGAAGTTATAATGACCTCATTCTTTTTACGTTAGACTCGTATTTTCATTCTCTATAAAATAGAGCTAAGAATTGCCGAATTTGGAAAGGTTCAATATGATGTCTTACTACCTTGAATGTCTTGTAGTACTACATGCAAATATGGATGGAAGTAAGACATCAAATGGAACTTGTCCAAATCCAGGAATTCTTAGCTCTATCTTGTAAAGAATGAAAAGACAAGTTCACCGTATAAATAATGAGGTCACTCCGACATAGGACGTATAATTTATGAGAAAAACAGTCGAAGAAAATGTCAAGTTTAGAATCGGTGGATAAGTGCATTTATATTCACCGATTCTGGGCAAAAGAATTTACAGAAAAACTTTTGAATTTGAGTTTTTCAGAATCGACACACGTGGAGAACCTTATCCATCGATTCTGAACAAAAATATTTACAGAAAAACCCTTTGAATTTGAGTTTTTTAGAATCGACTCACGTGGGGAACCTTATCCACCGATTATGGACGCATTTTTATGAATAAAAACTATCATTTTCGAGCTTTTTTAACAATCGGCACTTATGGAGGATTGTATCTATTGATTGTGATCAATCGTCCATAAAAATGAAGAACGTATGTCGATTCAGTATTGATGTTCTTTGTGGATCAAGAACATCAAGAACAATCGGCCATAAAAATGAAGAACATATGTCGACTTTTGGTTGATGTTCTTCATGCATCAAGAACATTAAGAACAATCAACCATCTTCTAAGTGCCTTATTTGTCGATTGTTCTTGAACCCAAAAAATTTCCAAAAATTTTAAAAAATTTCAAATAAAAAAATGATTTGAAAAGGAAAAAAATTATAATTTATGATTGGTTTTGAGATAAAACTAATTATATTGGAAGTATTTGGGATAACGATATTAGTGTAATTTTAACTAGTGAGGATAATTTAATAGTTTCACCCATTTTAGACACCCCTTATCCCTTCACCTAGGGGGGAACAAAATTGGATAGGCCTAGAATTAACCAAGATAAAATGGGCGTTCCTTTTTATACCCCAAATTTACTAACGATACCTCCTTTAACTAATAAAACTAATTAAATTTCGGTTAATATAAAAAAATTGGATTTTTTTAGAATTATTTTACACATACCCCTCCTACCTTATCAAAAAGGAAATTTATTTATATTTCCGTAAATATAAGAATTCCTTAAATAACAAAATCTCTTATATCTTTCTTTTATATCATAATAATTAGGGCATCAATTACCATTGAATAAAAAAAAAGATTTCTATGAGATTGAATCAAAAAACAAACTAATTAAGAGAACCAAACCAACTGAGTTACACAATAACCTTTTTGATTAGAGTCCTATCACTAGATAAGAGAACCAAACTCATTGAGAGTTCTTTTTTTTTAAAAATAAATTAATTTCTAAAACCTTGATTAAGAGATGGAGTGGGGATACATAGACCCAAAAATCTTATAAGATCATCAGTCATAATTTTTTAAAAAATAAACAGTAAATTTTATGATGGGTAAGGGCATATAAAATTTAGATTTTTAATAAGGTGAGAAGATAAAATTAATGAGTACAGAAATAAAGGGTTATCGTTAGTAATCTCAGGGATATAGAGGAACACCCTAAAATAACAACCAAAAACCGAATCTCCTAATAAATAAATAGAAATTTGAATGGTGTTACCTGAACAATCATAGAACTCATCGCCATATGTGAAAGTCGGTTTCTACTATGTTTCTTTTTTGTGATATATACTAAAAATTATTTTTCAAAATGCTAAGTTTTAGATATAGAGAAAAAAAAAATCACTGTTTCGAATTTTTATAAGTGATGTTTTGTTTATGTAGTTTTTTTTTTTTTGCATACTAGTCGTTTCATATGGATATTGGTTCAGCTCAAGCAAGTTGGTACCACCGTCGACACCATTACATAGTTTGGATTTTATAAGTTTTAAATAATGATAAGTTTTGTTTCGAAGAAAGTGTTGGAAAATTACACTGGAATAGAGGATGAAAAAATTTCTACGAGATGTTGTACTTCTGACTTCAAGGCTCTAAAAGATTTTTTTAGACAATTATTTCGACCCTTCCAATCAAACCGGCGATTACAGGGAATGTGAAATCATTCCTTCAGGATCCAATGAAGCTATATAACAATGTAATTGAATTCAAGGTTTGCACCCTTTGATCCAACAAAAACACACTATAAGAAAGTTTCTGATGATATTTAGAAGAAAGAAACAGATATATTTTGATGTGATTGAATGGGAGAACATTTTCACTACTTATAGGGAGATTCATATCCACTGGATATGCCTCTTCATCTCTAACAGACACCTTCAAGAGACATAAACGGTGACTTATGGCAGGAGATGCGTGTGTTCTAATTTAAACTAAATTTGGATTAGGTTTCCAAGCCCCTGTCGTAGCGACAAACAAAAAATAACACTTTTGAAAATATCCAACAGAAAGATCCATGACAAGCTTAAAATCATCATCATTTGGTTTCGGATTAAGCTAGTCAACGATTGTTTTCTTATTTACTATTTGGTACCTAGGTTTTGATCAGAAATATTTTTTTATCTTTTTTTTTTTTGTAGAAGAGGTAAATCTTTCAATTTCATACTGCATACATCATATCCAAATATATCAAAGATGAAAGCATGATAAAATACAAATGTTTTGAATCACACTAACAAGTGAACTGTGATATTATACGCATATTAAATATATGAATTTCAAAAGCAAATCGATGATATTTAAGGAATGGCCTTTAGACTAGGATTATGTCATTTTGATTTAGAGCAATATGCACAGTACATCATTATTACAATCACTTCTAGATATTTATAGAATTTTAGAATCACGTCATGCCGTGGTGAATTGCCCTTATTAAAATATTTAAAACTATTATAGCAATTCAATTAAACGTCTCCAAGGTTATAAGTTATTGATTTGCAAACATCTACTAAGAATGTGGAAGCCATTAAAGAAAAAAGCAGACGGAAAATAAAAAGATAATTAAGCATTAAGAATCGTTTATACTAGTGAAAACTTTATTCAAAATTCTACTAATATTAACCATAACCAAATCCATCAAGAAAATTTGAAAATTTCATATCAAAACTAACAAATTGGGTTATCATAAGAAAAAAAAGGTTAGTTGACGTTTGGTATTTGGTGTAATATTAATATTTGATCTAACTTTTGTCCAACTTATAGTTTGATACTTAAAATTAATATTGACCTTAGTTGACTAGGTTAAATATTAATTTCTGTTTAAAAATTATTAAAATAAAAAACAAAAAGAAACTATGATACGAATCTACTATAATAATCTTCACTTTTCTAACATTCACATAACTCAATCTTCTCCAAATCCATCACCGCCACCACCACCACCCTCTCTATTTTTCACCCTACAACCACCATCACAACTTACCAAAAGCACCAAAATTTCTCTAATTCACAACCCTGAAAATTCTTTCAGTTTCAATCTTTCAACTCCTTCCTTGTAATATTCAGCATTTCAATCAATAACCCATTTAAAACTCAATTCACAGCAACAGTAACTTGTCTATTCAGATCATGGTTCAGGTTCAGCCGTCGGCAAGTCTTGGCAGCAGGTCTCGCTGATATCTTGGAATCAACGACATCAACCCATCCTTGCTTTTCTCGGTATCTTTCATCAACAACGTCTTAACTTCTGATTTCTTTCTCTCTCGCTCAACTCTCTTCTCTTCAATCTATCTTAATTCATCTTCCACAATTTCTTCTCAAAACCATGAAAACCCTAAACTCCATTTCCTTCCTGCCTAATTCGAACCACAACTCCATGATCTTCTTTGGAAACTTTATCGGCTAGAAAAACCACCAGAACTCTTCTATGTTTCAAATATTCACATCAACCTTTCTCTTCTTTGTAGCCACCTAAATCTCAAAATCGAACCTATTTCTCTTCCAGCTAACAGCGAGAAACCCGTATCAACATACCATATGTATCTTCAGTGAACCCCATCTCTACCATCTCAATTTCTCGTTCTAATGGCAGCAACAAACTGAATCTTCTTAGCTCTCGGTTCGAACATCCCTTTTTCTTATCTTCTCTGACTTCTTCATTTTTTTTTTTATGTCTTCAAACACTCTGTTGTCGCTGACAACTTTGAATTCAAATACATCAAAAATCACATGAAACTGAAGTAGAACAATCTGATCAAAATCATGGGTGGAAAAACTTACTTGGAAATGAAATTGAAGAAGAAGGAAGATGAATTGAAGGGTGAATTGAAGAAACCCTAGTGATAGATTGTGTAAATACATTAGTAACAGCTCCAATCGAAGTGATCTCTGTTGATAGAATCTCACCGATTTATCTTTGACGGTCTACTGAATAAGGTTTTGTTCCTCACTAAGTGGGAGATCAACATTTGAATATCGCGTTCAACCTAAAATTTGATTTTAAGTATGAATCTAGTGAGTTGGAGATTTGGAGGCAGAGGTGGTGGTTGAGGTGGTGGTTGAGGAAGGAACGAAAAAGATGGTAGTTGACTATTTTGGTGGGGAAGGAAGAAGATGAAAGAGGAAATAGAATTTCGGTTAATACATGATGAAATCTTTTTGGTCGTGTCAGTTAATTAAAATTAAACTTAACTTCAAGAGAAGTCAAAGTCCAGGTACCAAATCCTAAGTTAATATTAGACCAAACATTAATATTGATAAAATCCAAATACCAAACGTCGATTAACCTAAAAAGAAACCAAGATTTAAGGATCATAGAATAAAAAGCAGTTTGTTTTGTCCGGAAACTAGATTTGGTTAAGCATTAGTTTAACTTAGGCTTAGGTGCTTAGACTTCATGTTGAACGTTATTTGACCTAACTTTATCTAATTTTATTTGATTAAAATTATTTTAAAAAAAGAACAAGGTAAGCAAAATTACTTATAATTTTCTTGATTGATATATTAAAAAAAAAAAAAAACAAGAGTTACTTGTTTCTTTGGTTCCCAGGTTTCGTCAAAAAGCTAGCTTGGTTTAATTTGTCGAGCTTCGAGTTTAGTATATGGGATAACTTTGTTGTTACGTCAGCACCTGATGGGTGACCTCCCGGGAAGTTGTTGCTGGAGGATCAAAGCGTTGTCCGTTAATAACCCCACACTGACGGATGACCGCAGTGGTTAAGTGGGGACAATATCGGTGGAAGGTCGGGTCATTACAAGAATCCTCTCATATGATATACTTAATATCTCGTAGAAAATAGTGAAGTCATGGAATACTACTATCTTGGATAAGTCGTGATTATGACTTGTTAAGACCAAATGCTTAACTCTGTATTTAATTTAAGTTCACCAGCAAGAATTTGATAAACTGATAAAAAGAGTACATCAGAGCTCGGTTATAGTAGAGCTAGAACAATTATCTCATTACGACATCCCAATTATGTAAAATAGTGTTTGAAGAGAAACCATTGAAAATATTTGTTCCAATACATCAACTGAATATAAATACCTTCACATTGTCAGTGATGGAATCCATAGATTTATATTTCCTATTTAACAATTTTACATTCCTTTCGATCTACATAGCTCAATAAATAGAAAAAGGATATATATCTCAATTTTACATTCCTTTCGATCCACATAGCCCAACAAATAAAAAAAAGGATATATATCTCAATTCTTCTTCTTATTGAACTTGCAGTACCTTTCTTCTTATTTAACTCTTCAATTGTGTTTCTGGAAGAAAAAAAAATATTTATCACCAAGTCAATTTTATGTTGAAGATTTTGAACTCGCAGTACCTTCCTCCGTTGAAGTAAAACCTAAGATATAAGTTTTTTAAAAAATAAAATAACCCACAAACATTGTGTATGTTTGTAAAAAAATAAAATCAAATGAAAATAGATAAAAATATTTGAAAGCATAAAATTTAGTACTCTTGTTTATACTCTTTGTGTAGAAAAATTAAAGAGCTTTATGGTCATATAAAATTTTAAAAATCCACCGTATAGTTTGAAAGTTACGAAATGTTTAAGTTTTTATTTTGATTTTTATAAAAATGTCAATTTGAAAATATATAAAAGAAATTATATTAAAAAAAAAGATTTATAAATACAACCCTGTATTTAATCATATATTAGTATATTACTCTCAAACTCCTCTGCGAAAATCAAACCTAGTCGTCGCATATAAAACATGGAAATCCAACAGCTCTTATAAATAGTTCACACATAAAAAAAAAGAATATTTATGGAATATTTAGAAGTTGGGAGATCCAACCATTAATTTCACTTAAGTTTTGATAAGACATTAAAAAAGGAGAGAGTTTTTTTCCGAACCATAGGTCGGGGGCTCGGGGCGGGGCCTTAGAAAATAGCTGATTTCTTCGTGGGTCTCACGCGTTTAACTATGATGTGCATGATGACATCTTTCTTTTTGGTGTTCGATCAAATGATTCAAATCTCAATCATCAATGTGGCCCTACTGTTTTCCTCAGTTTGACAGAAAGTTCTCGTAATGGGAATCCAAATGATTTTTTAGTTTGTCATTTTAAATGGCGTTTTTCACTGTTCAAAAGTTACTTTCATCTGGAGAATTAAATACGTATACAAAGAGCAACCAGAGTCATGGGAGTAAAAGAGGTTTTTAGTCCGTCCAAACCCAAGAATAATAGGGCGAGTAAAAATGAGTTATGGTTCGGATTTTTTACTGTCTGGGATCAAAAATGATCCCAGAACTGAACCAGACCCTAATATAGTAGAGCGTTAACCTAAACATGCGCCTTTGCCAGGCGTTACGCTGGCTCTTCGTCTGGTGCCAGGTATTTATCTAGACGTGTGTTTCATCAGACGGGCGTAAACTAGAAGTCCGCCCCATCAGGCGTTCACCCAAGAGGACGCCCCATTAGGCGTAACGCTAGAAGAACGCCTGGTAACAAGCGTTCGTCTGGATTAACGCATGTGTTGGGCGTTCAGCTGGATTAACGTCTGTAGTGGGTGTGCACGTAAGAGAGCGCATGTGTGTGGGGGTAAAACTGAATTGTTCCAGTAAAATGTATCGAGCAAGAAAACTAAATAGCTATTATACATTCCAAAGTTAATTAACTTGTTTGGAACTCAATTTTTTAGCAAAAATAATTAAGAACTAATAGCAACTTAGTTGATCGTGCACAAATAACCAAATTAAGATAATATCTCAATCTATACGCCACTTATATTATTAATAGGCATGCATAAACTTCATAAGCCCTTCTACACCCGATTAATATTAAACATAAAAGGCATTACTGGTGTTCACCCAGACTAACAGGCGTTCACCAAATGTATAACATCTATATTAACATCTAGAAATTAATATAACATTATTACTCATCAGGCGTTCATCCAGACGTCCGCCTGGTGAGACGCACGTCCAGTTAGGGATGCGCCTGATGATTCCAGCGGTTGGTTGCGCCCGTCCTTTTCCGCAACGAACCAGCTGTACGTATAGACAAATGACCGGGCCTGTGGCTATAATACCGCCCCATCAGGCGTTCGGCTAAGAGAGTGCCTGTCTCTGGGGCGTGCATCTAGGGGTGCGTCTATCATCAGGCGTTCTATTGGGTAACGCCTCCCATCGAGCGTTCATCAAATGTCCGTCACACCCAAGCGTTTTCTTAGGCGTATGCCCGTTTGAACAGACGTATACCTAGCCGTGCGCCCAACTCCAGGCGTTAGCTTGGACAACCGCCCGATCAAATTTTACTCCTGTACCGTTGCGTTTCAGGCGGACCAAAGAGTTCTAATAAGTTAGGAAAGTTTCCTTATGGTAGTAGATACCTTGGAAACAAGTTTATAGGTTTTTGATTAGTTTAAGGTTTGTTTAGTAGGAGTTATCTATATAAGGAGCTCCAAAAACGAAAATTATGGGAGTTTTTGATTAATTAAAATTATACTCCCTCCGTTTCAGGAAAAGAGTTACTTTTACTATTTGCACAATTATTAAGACAAGACGAGAGAGAGTAGTTTTTTTAATTTATTTCCAAATTTACCCTCAATAAAAAGTTTAATACCACATATATATCTTCTTATTAAAACAAGGAAACTTTATAAAAAGGGTATTTTTAGAAGTTTGTCCTATTGAAAATGAAAATAACTCTTTTGTTGAACAAAAATTTAAAGAGAAAGTAACTCTTATCCTGAAACGGATGGAGTATTATTTTTATTACACTTGTTGAGTTTATTGATTTTGATTTTTATTCATAGTTGGGTTTACCCCGAAGTCTGAATACTAATCTCATATCTGTAGTCGTTATTCGTAGTAAATTAACGAAGTCTGGATAACCTCGTAGATTTTAGGATATCTCTTTGAAGATCAACTAATTTCTATCGATTTCTACCCATTCTACCGGTTACTTTTCAATAATTCTATTCCGCTGCGATTATTATCATCTTTATACGCTTTCGATCTGCATCAGTTGGTTATCATAGGAAAGTTTGATTCTAGGGTTAATAAGATGTTACTAAGACGAGTATTCAGGGTTAATAAATTATCACCAAGACGAGATCCAAGAAGATGTGAATATCTGATCAAATCAAAGAAGAAGATTTTGGAAGTGATAGAATGTTATTCGAAGAAGTCACTAAAATATCGATCTAAACCTTGCTCGCTTGTAGAAGAAAATAATAGTGCAGATAACTACGTTGAAGACTTGTTTTGTCGTCATGACAATGATGCACAAAATCAAGTTATTTTTGAGAGATATACAACTCCGATCTTTGGTAAATATTCCGATGATGAGGAGGATATGAAATTTTTTTCTCAAAAAGGCGAAGAACATCCTGTTTCTGACAAAGAAAAACAATCCCAAGAAGTTTCACATGATTTAATGGAGTTTCATGGTGAGTCATTTAATCCTAATAAACTTATTGATTTAGAAATTCCTGATATTGATGAGTTGTCTTTGTCCGAGAGTAAGCTAGTTGCTGATTATTGTGATACACAAATGGTCTCTCATATCTACCCTAACAAGAGAGAATTTGTTGAATCAACTTATCAAGATCCGTTTTGGGCTTCTAGCATACCTCATGCTTCTATACGGTGCATAAATTATTTTTTTACAACATCAATTCATGTGTATGAAGATTGTCGTCAACGAGTTACACATGCAGAACATGGTACCGGCAAGATTCAAGGACGGATCTTCTCCAACACCGGTAGAATGATGGAGGGAGATTATTGATTTTGATTTTTATTCGTAGTTGGGTTTACCCCGAAGTCTGAATACTAATCTCATATCTGTAGTCGTTATTCGTAGTGAATTAATGAAGTCTAGATAACCTCGTAGATTTTAGGATATCTCTTTGAAGATCAACTAATTTCTATCGATTTCTACTCATTCTACCGGTTACTTTTCAATAATTCTATTCCGCTGCGATTATTATCATCTTTACACGCTTCCGATCTGCATCATCAATTAACAACTGCAAAACACAACTTTGTATCTTTAATTAGTATCACCAGCTTCGTATTTGACACCCGTATCAGAAGGGTTCCCAATTAACAACTGCAAAACACAACTTCATATCTTTAATAAGTATCACCGACTTCGTATTTGGTGAGGGGGGGCTTCCCCCCATATCCGCCTCAGAAGGGATCCCAATTAACAACTGCAGTGTATAATGAAAACATTAATTATCATTTAGCAGATTAACAATTTGAACCAAATTCACTAATTATGTATTGTTTAATATGTTGGGGGATTAGGAAATCCTCTTGAAAGAAAAAACTTTTGATAAAGAACACGTATCATCGGTGAAATTGAACAAATTTTAAAGATTATAACATCTTAAACTCCATATAAATTTAACTATTTCAGGACCCATTCAAAAATCAATACAAATAAATGATCGTGTAAAGGTGTGTAGACTTAGACCAATTAGATAAAACACAACTTCGTATCTTTAATTAGTATCACCAATTTCGTATCTGGTGAGGCAGGGTTTCGCCCCGCTTCCATCTAAAAAGGATCCCAATTAACAACTTCAAAACACAACTTTGTATCGTATTTAGTGAGCATTTGGAAAACGTATTTGGTGAGCATTTGGAAAACAAATCACTTATGCCAAAAGTATAGCTAAAATGCTAATGTTATGCCAAAGGTATAGCTGAAATGCTAATGTCAAATCCCCTGGCTTCAGCCTGGTTAGTAGTTTGTTTGAGGGTCAGGTCCAGCCACAAAATGGAATAGATAGAAGAGCGGAAGATATAAAAAATGTGTACGAATTGCAAGAACATCAGGAATGAAATTATCCATAGTAGCGATAGCATACATGCATAAATGATCAATTTTACATGATGGTTTGTACATCAAATTCAAACTAAAATCTTACATAAGCAAAATTGAATGCTTTAAAAATTGAATAACCAAATTTAATTATCAAATTATTGTAAATATCCATAACGAAAAAGACACATCAAAGTAGACTGATTCCACAAAGAAAGAACCAAACGCAATTGATCAAATCATCAAATTTCAAAGTACCAAGGAGTACTGAAGAAAAGAACAAAACTCAATTCTTTTGAACGTATTCCACCTAATAAATTGTATGCAATAACACAAAAAAAAGTCCCCATTACTCCATGCCACACAATGGAGACTGCGGCAGATCAACTCTTTCTTTTCTTCCTTCAACTGCCAAGATATCTGAGCTTTTCCCAGTACCTGCAATCAGAACTTAAGTTAGAAATACTTCAATTATTTTATTCTAAGATGTGTCAAAGTCCACTACTAAACACAACAATAAAAGTGGATCAAGGAGAAGAACATGTAACTAATTATTTTATTTTAAGATTCGTACAACCTTTTACAAAACAGATTGTCATAATTGCAGGAACTCCAAATCCCACTTTGCATCCAAACTGATCCTGTATATAAACGATAACAATGACAACCACCAAAGAGAGATAGAAAAAAGAAAAAGAACTGCTACGATAAACATGAGTATAAAGAAGTATCATGTTGGGAAGCATTCCATAGATAGAGATTAGCATCGGAAAGCAAGTTCACATTTTCATTGTACTAAACAGCGAATACAAAAACTCTAACTTTATAGATTCCAATGCACTGATAGCATCTCAACTTAAAGGGATTGGCAGCAACCAAAACAGGCCCTGGTTTAGTCTAAAGTGAAGGAGTAACTATCATGAGCACCTGGAGTATTAACTGGGAAAGGCATTTCCAAGTAATACGCAGTGAGATAACTTATGTAAATCATATTATTAGAATATCTGTATTGAAGATTATGGAGAACTGATGGCTCATTCAAGTAACTAAGCTGTATAAGATCATTGACACCCCCAATGATATCTGGGTTAGCAGGTAAGTAAATCCCGAGAGAAACTGTTACAAACTGAAAAAAATAATTATACGAAGTAAGTCTTATATAATCTAACAACAAACATATATATTGGATGTTTGTATCCACATTAGAGCATAGAAAAGTCATAAACTCACACTGCCATATATATTGGATGGAAGCAAAACAATAGCATCATCCCCGGAATTTGATTAAATGCCGCCTAGCTCCCATTGTCCATTGGAGTGCAAACACCATACCCGAAGTTTCTAAAACAAAAAAGAACTCAGTTATATCTGTGTGCAGTTTGTACCAAACTCAGTGATCTTCAATAACCAGTGAAAAAGAAAAGCTTACCTTCTTAAGAAGGTAACCAATGTTATCACCACAGTCAAAGTCTACAGTTGGTACTGTTAATGAAGAAGGTTCAGAATCTCCATTTTCTTTCAATATCCTCTCACTGTCGTCGAAATTCAATTCTTCTGTTTCTTTTTTCCTGGCATATGGAGAATCATCAGATTCTGCTGTATCCTTTCTAGACAATTTCTTGCTGCTGCCAAAAGTAATATGTTTAAATCCAACAGATTCTCTTCTTCAAAATAGCATAAGAGACAATTAGGTTTAAAGCTATACCCAGGAAAAAAACTGTACCTGGGAATACTTAGCTTGAAAAGTAATCGAAAGTCAATCGGTTGAAAAGCTTGACATCAGGGTTAGGTGCTACATCTTGAGGTTGAGATACTTCCGCCATCATATTGCAGGTTGTGATAATTAGTCTTTGCTTAATAATTCCCAATGAAGACCGGCCTTGACAGAGACAAAGAAGAAATCAATGTAATACAAAAAACCCATTTCAGCATTCATATGATAATCCAAACTTAGATCCAAAAACGAAATATATAAATTAAGAGACAATCGTTACCGTGAATGGCGAGAGCAAAAAAGAGAGATATAATCCTCAACTTTTTGCAGCATCTACAACACACTGTATCATTTCCGAGACCAAGCATATAAGAGTTTATTAAGGTGACCACAATATCATCGAAAGTCAATCAGTTCAAATCAAATAACCTCTGGGTTTTTTCAGATTTGGAGAGCGTCTGGAATAATTAGTGAATTACAACTCTATTATACTGCAATTGGTGCATTGGTCTTTACGGCGTTAATGCTTTTTGCTGGTTTGGTGCTACATCTTGAGCTTGAGATACTTCCGCCATCATGCTGCAGATTGTGATTATTAGTCTTTGCTTAGTAATTCCCAGTGAAGACCGGCCTTGACGGAAACAAAGAAGAAATCAATGTAATACAAAAACCCATTTCAGCATTCATATGATAATTGAAACTTAAATCCAAAAACACATCAAGGACAGGATACCACCCGAAAGTCTTAAGATTTTTACACATCTATCCATTTAAACAAAAATCCAAGAAAAATCAAGGGAAGTGAAATCTCCTGCTGCTACACCAAATCTTTTTCCTTGTGTGAAATCAGCTTTTCTTAAACCCTTCCGCTATCATTTGTTAAGTAGCTCAAATAATTTTATTTCAGAAATTTCTCAAGTCCCAAGAATTTACATACATACAAAATCACAAATTTATGCGTTTTCTTAAGAACTGAACAAAATCAGACACTGGAATACCGTGTTGAAACACAACTTAAGCCAAGTAAACCAAATATGATACAGAAACAGGTTGAATGAAAATAATGACCAGAGTTTGGGCCTTCTTTGTCATCAGTGACAATATACTGATGACCTTTCGATTCAAGCCAATCTCTAATTCAACCATTCTCGGCACAACCTAGAAAGTTTGGATTCATCGACGCGTACTCATTGGCTTTATAAAACACCCCAATAATTTTTTTGCTTCCAGGACCATCCTGTATGCACACACAGATACCACAAATATCATCATCAACAACAACAGAATCATGTAATATATTCGAATGACTCACAGAGTCGACTCAGATCAGAGTTTCAAGTTATTCTATTTTTTCTCTTTTGATCATTCATTGGTAGCTCTTTATTCATCATTTTTTAGCTTCAGTCACATGAATTATCAAGATAGTTTGAAATTACGGTTTAAATTGACTGCATGCAATTACCGATCCATGAAAAACCGACTCGATAAAACCGATTCACATGAAATTAAACAGCAAAACAGTGAGAAAAACAGAATTACAGAACACAAAGAATGGACTAAAAAACAATTGGGCATAAATTATAGTAGTATTTAATTTAACTAAATACCAAAAGGCCTTTGATAATAGCAATCGAGGTTGTCACCTTCACTGACCCCCATCAAGCTACAATATCTCTGGTAGAATCCAATTCGATCTTTGCCACTGTCATTGGGACCTTTATTACATTCAATTCCTCCATTGATGACATTAGTGATGACTTCGTAACCTGGCAAACGCCCAGCTGATACATCTGTTGACGAAGGTTGCCATTGTCTGGTAACGACATCGTGGCAGGATGGCTTCGGAGATTGTGAGGTCATCCAAAACCATAATGCTGTCTTGAATGAAATGGCTGGATCCTAAGCAACCAAATCTGGATTATTCAAGATGTCTACTTGTAAAAACTTGTGCAGCTTGTCCATAATTGTAGTTCCTATCATGCACGTTAGTATGACATATTAAACATACAATGAAATGGTTGGACCTTGAGAATGACTTTTAATTATAAGAAATAGTACTTTGTCCCTGGATAAGAGATACACCGCTTTTCCACAGACGGAGGGAGTATAAGAAATTAAAATTAACGGTAAAAGAAGTATTACCATGAATAGTTTTTGCCGGAAGCACAAGGCCACTGCATACTCGATTGACAGTAATTACTTGTAGGATTCCTCTCTTGAATAAAACAGTAACCCCATGAATATGGCCCCTCTGGAGCTGTTGCCCACCCACCTGTGCGTAAAATTTATAAGGGAACCGTGTACATAGCATATGCATCCTACATTGAAGGAAGAATATCAACCGTGTACATAGCATATCCAGCCTACATTGAAGGAAGAATATCTTGGCATTGATCCACATATCCTTAGCAGATCAATCAAATATCTCTGGCAGATTCTATAGGCATAATTCTAGCAATTACATATATCTTGTTTCCTATCTTAAGTTGTAATATCTTGTATATATACTCATATATTCATATCAATAAAGGTGTGGGGGAAATATCTTGTTAAGCTTAGCCGTGTGTGTAGATTCTATATGGTATCAGAGCCATAAAATCTCGAACGAGAAACACAATGGCTTCCTCTACTTCAAGTCAGACACCAAACTTCACCATCAATACCCAACCTCCATCTACATATGACAAGCCTCTTATTGCACTCAACATCACTACCCAAATCAATGAAAAACTAACCCCCACCACTTTCCCTCAATGGCGTGCTCAATTTAAAGCATTTCTCATTGGTTATGACATTCTCAGTTATGTTGAAGGAACCTTCTCATGTCCAACCTCAGGTGGATCCCCTACAAATGAGCTTCACAAGACTCATTGGATCAGACAGGATAAACTTATCCTCAGTGCAATATTAACATCTACTTCAGCCTCCATAACACCCTTGATAGTTACAGCAAAATCCTCCCATACAGCCTGGAAAAAGCTCACTCACCTCTATGCTAGCCGGTCTAGGACTAGAGCAATGCAGTTGAAGGAAGAGCTCACATTAATTCAGCTGCAAACAGAAGTATCACAGAATACCTTCATGTTGTGAAAAACCTGGTAGATGAACTAGCCATTATAGATCACTCTATCTCCGATGATGACCTGACCCTATATGTGTTAAATGGTCTAGGTGCAGAATTTAGAGAGATTGCAGCGCCAATTTGTACTCGATAAACATCCCTAACATTTTAAGAACTGCATGACTTACTAGTTGGTCATAAAGCCTATCTAAGGCGTCTGGAAACTACAACACAAAGTGTTGTTGTGTCTGCAACTATACAAGAACAAGATCAGCAGTACATGAAGGACGTTATCAGAGATTCTACAAACACAATGATCACTCCAGACAGCCTTCAAACATGAATTCAGGCAGGTACTCAACAGGACTGCAGCGTGATGGAAGACGCTTCAACACAGGCACTGGTAAGCCCACTTCATCCACCAGGCGTTATCAACTAAAGTGTCAACTGTGTGACCAGATAGGACATACGGCCAAAGCATGTTCTCATCTTCACTCACAGCCAGCGTCTGTAAACTGTGCTACTACAGATGCATCCAAAGATAAAAACTGTCTTGTTGATTCGACAGCCTCTCATAACATCACTGGTGACCTATCAAATCTATCCATACATTCAGAGTATGATGGAACTAACGAAGTAATTCTTGGTGATGTCTCAGGTTTGGCTGTCTCACATGTTGGTTCATTAGCTTTAACAACGCCACATCGAACATTTACACTAAGAGACACTATTTATGTTCCCAATCTCTGCAAAAATTTAATATTTGTGCATCATCTAACCAAACAAAATGATGTCTTTGTTGAATTTCATCCGTTCCATTTTTTTTGTGAAGGACAAGATCACGGGGGCGATTTTACTAAAAGGAGCATGTAGCAATGGCATCTACACCTCCCCGGAATCATTAACGGCAGCACCAAAGGTTGCTAATGTGCATGAAAGGACTTCCATTGAAGTACGGCACAAGCGTCTTGGACATCCTTCTCTTAAAATTGTCCATCGCCTTATTAAGAATTTTTCTCTTCCTATTTCTTCTCATAAAAATTTATCTTCAATATATCATTCATGTTTTATTAATAAAGCACATCAACAACCATTTTGTGTCACAAGCCTACAAAGTCGTGAACCTCTTGAACTCATTTACACAGATGTGTGGGGACCCGCGAGTTATACAGGGATTGATGGTTCACGTTACTATCTTATTTTTGTGAATCATTATACAAAATATATATGGTTCTATCCTATGGTTACAAAATCTGGTGTCTCTATAATCTTTCCGCAATTCAAAAAATTTGTCGAAAATCGCTTTCAGAAATCCATGAAAACACTATACTCTGACAACGGAGGTGAGTTTATTGCTTTAAAATCATATATCTTGCTTCATGGAATCACTCATCTCACCATTGTTCCTCACACTCCACAACAAAATGATGTTTCTGAGCGTCGACACCGTCAACTAGTCGAAATAGGTCTCGCCCTTCTTTATGATGCCAACCTGGATTATTCGTTTTGGCCACATGCTTTTCAAACAACCTCCTATCTCATAAACCGTCAACCGACACCTCTTCTCAAAAACAAATCCCCCTTTGAAGCTCTCTTTGGTCAATCACCAAACTATCTAAAGTTAAAAAAGTTTGGGTGTATCTGTTATCCCCTAACAAAGGCATACAACTCAAACAAAATGCAACCAAAATCCAAAGCCTGTATCTTCCTTGGCTATTCACCAACTCAAAATGGTTACAAATGTTTTGAATCCCAAACAAAGAAAATCTTCATTTCTCGCCATGTGATATTTGATGAACATCAAAAACATCTCACTCAAGGGTCATATGTGCCCTGTGCACTCACTCGGCCTTCTCCAGATCTCCACCAGCTCCTACCGCTACACTTCAACACTCAAAATACTCAGCCATCCACATTGCCGGTCATAGGTGCACAAACAGCCATACAGTTTCCAGAAGGTGTCTCTGTCGTTGTTATATCCTCTCCAGGTAACTCTTCTACCCCTGCATTTTTAACTCATGTTGTGTATCCAGCTGCAGACAACCACCAGCAGTCCTTTCCAGGTGAAAACTGGTCTGAACCTCCATCAGAATCACCATTATTTCCTGAAGCCGATGTCCATCCCTGCACATCGACATCTCATGTAGCTCAGGATACTCATCCATCCATATTGCCGGTTACAACTGCAGACAACCATCAGCGGTCCTTCCCAGGTGCAAACAGGCATGAAACTCTCTCAGAATCACCATCATCCGATGTACATCCATGCACATCAACATCGCATGTATCTCAGGATCTCACCCGACAATCCCAAGCTTAGCGTACCCATAACATGACCACACGGTCCATGGATCAAATCTTCAAACCAAAACAGGTACACATAACTTCAAAACACCCTCTTCCTCACACCATTGAACCCATTAGTGTTAGCCAAACATTAGCTCATCCTCAATGGCGTGAGGCCATGTCTGCAGAGGTAACTTCCTTAATAAAAACATGGTACTTGGGATCTAGTTTTACCCACAGGTAAGTGTAAACCAGTTGGGTGCAGGTGGATTTTCAGATTCAAGAGAAAAGCTGATGGCTCAGTTGACAAGTTCAAAGCCAGACCTGTGGCAAAAGGTTACAACCGACGGTCGGGCATTGACTACATAGAGACCTTCAGTCCTGTGGTTAAACCAGTAACAATATGAATTGTGCTATCTATTGCAGTCATGAATGGATGGGTTTTGCGGCAGATGGATGTCAACAATGCTTTTCTGAACGTGGCCTTAACTGAAACTGTTTTCATGGCACAACCTCCAGGTTTCAAAGATTTTTCCAAGCCATATCATGTGTGCAAGCTAAACAAGGCCATCTATAGGATAAAACAAGCACCACGAGCCTGGTACACTGCACTCAAAACTGCCATTCTTCAATTGGGTTTTCGAAACTCCAAGGCAGACTACTCTCTGTTCATATACAGTCAATGGG
The DNA here is from genome assembly GCA_023531435.1 of Papaver californicum. NCBI lineage: Eukaryota > Viridiplantae > Streptophyta > Magnoliopsida > Ranunculales > Papaveraceae > Papaver > Papaver californicum. Next base: position 423,498 of record JAJJMC010019771.1, read on the forward strand.
CTACAATATGCTACCTGTTGGTTTATGTTGATGATCTTATCATCACAGGAAACAACTCAGACTTTGTGAACTCTACCATTACAAAGTTGGGTGATATGTTCTCTCTAAAACACATGGGTTCTCTTCACTACTTCTTAGGAATTGAGGTCATTCCCACAAAGGAAGGATTATTTCTCTCCCAACACAAATACATTCGAGAACTATTGGACACTACAAGCATGAGTGATGCAAAAGATGTCTCCACTCCTCTCTCTACATCACAACCTCTTCAACTAGTTGATGGTACAGCCGTTGTGGACAGTTCCGAGTTTTGTCGATTAATAGGCAGCCTTCAATATCTATCCCTGACACGTCCAGACATCTCCTTTGCAGTAAACAAACTATCTCAATTCATGCACAAGCCAACTACAACTCAGAAGACAGCTGCCAAACGGCTAATCAGGTACCTAAAGCAAACCATCTTCTATGGCATTCAGATTCTTAAAAATGGACCTTCCATTCTTCGGACATACACAGATGCTGATTGGGCTGGAAACATGGATGATCGCACATCAACCTCTGCCTACATCAGTTTCTTGGGCTCAAATCCAATCTCCTGGTGCTCTAAGAAGCAACGTGCAGTTGCAAGATCCTCCACAGAAGCCGAATACAGGGCCCTAGCCAATGCAGCTTCTGAATCAATGTGGTTGTTAACACTACTTCAAGAACTTGGCTTTCCACTCAAATATCCTCCTCAACTGCTATATGACAACATTGGAGCCACGCACCTGAGTCTTAACCCAGTTAATCACTCACGCATGAAACATATCCAGATAGACCTTCATTTTTTGTGTGACCTAGTTCAGAAGAAAAATCTCCAAGTCAGGCATGTTCGTACCCAGGATCAGCTTGCTGATCTTCTGACCAAACAACTATCGAAACAACGTACAGCTGTGCTGCGCAGCAAGATTGGCCTTGCCGATGGAACCCCAATCTTGCGGGGGCGTATAAGGGAACCATGTACATAGCATATGCAACCTACATTGAAGGAAGAATATCAACCGTGTACATAGCATATCCGGCCTACATTGAAGGAAGAATATCTTGGTATTGACTCACATATCCTTAGCAGATCAATCAAATATCCCTGGCAGATTCTATAGGCCTATTTCTAGCAATTACACATATCTTATTTTCTATCTTAAGTTATAATATCTTGTATATATACTCATATATTCATATCAATAAAGGTGTGGGGGAAATATCTTGTTAAACTTAACCGTGTGTGTAGATTCTATAAAATTTACCCTCATCATATAATGCGTAGAAAAATGATTTTGCTAGACATGTTGATCGTCCTAGTGGGAAATCTTTTTTTTAATTAACTTAATCTCATGTGGGAAGCCAATTTAGAGGAGCCTATGTTACAAACTAAGTAAAACTTTAGATTAGCATACCGGTTGTTCCATGAGAGGTTTAAGCTAAGAAAGCAGCAATCTCTTTCTTGCGCGTATTGGCATCCCCGACGGCAGCAAAACTGCTAAAAGACTTAGCTGCTTCAATAAAAGCCACATACGTGTAAAACTTTTCCATGCAGCTTGTGTCATTACGATACGCCAAAAGTTGATCGAAAAGTGATTGACTAATAAGCGAGGTTAATTTCCCGCTAGGAAAGGGGAGGAGGTTGTGGAGGCGGTGTTGATAGGGCGGTGGCGGTGGCAAAACAGTTGTGCATTGGCTTTGACAACCAGCGCCACAATAAGCAGAGGTGTTACCACAATAACCGTATTGGAAACTGTCTTTGTTGATAAGATTTTGGTACAAGGAAAAGCAAAGGAAGATGAATACAACCAAAAAGCCGGCAAGACTTTATCACTCCATTTTCTATCATTTCCTTCATTGACAAAATATCATCAACTGTATGATTAGTATGAGAAGTCTTCATTTTTATATTTCATATCATTAGTAATGAAAACCTTTTGAGTTATACTTCTAAATTATCGGTTAACTATTCTATCTCTTCTCTCAGTTATTTCTAACCAAATTAAGAGTAATCCATATAAAGTACTACTAATTTGATTATTAGAGTCTTCAACAAGATTTATTCTTATTATTAAACATATCTTAGGACCGTATTAACTTGGTACTTGAGAAAGTTATGATAAATCATTCAGAACAAAACTATGATAAATAAACAATAGAGAAAAATATTTATAGCCTATTTACACATATCAATATCTATCGTTAAAATGCTACATATATAGAGCCCAAAATTAAGTATAATATCACTAAATTGTAATAATAACTTTCAGTTTAATTACGATATAAATTATTTTCTTTTTAAAAAAAAACATACACATTAAAAAGTCAAATATTTGAATAAAATGTCTAATTTAACGTTTTTTTCATGTATGACTAGAGAATCAAGTTGATGTTGAGGTGCTTGGCAATTAGGGCAAGACCTATGTGGTACTTAAGATAGTTTGCCCGCATATGGTACTCAAGATTATGTCTTCACGATATGCCAATGATGCCCTAAACGTTGGAGGCGTCTCTAAGGAGTCACATCATGCCCGCATATGTCTTCCTGGAAAAAATGAAATTGTGCTTCCATCTTTACTAGGGATCTTGTCAAGGACCCATCTGGATTTCCAAAGTAAAGTATTTTTCGAGGTTGATCTTTGAGGTGATCAGTCGAGCTCATTAATGACTGGAGAGAGCAGTAGACTCATTCTAGGACTAGCAGAGCAGGAGATTGCGCTAAGCTTGTTAGAAATATTTTAGGTAAGTCTTTATGTGGGAAAACAACATCTTGACCTGGGGAATTAAGATGCAAGCATCCGTGTCACAACTTGAACTTCTGAGATTTGGAGTATTCTGACGAGTTGATCTTCTTGAGAGAAGAGGCTTTGACAAGAGGAATCGATGGGAGCTGCTTATAGGAGTAGTGTACGGCTTGAGTATTTCTCCTGCTTACTTTGGTGAAAATAGTTGATTGTTGAGTAGAAGAGGCTTTGACAAGAGGGAATCGATGAGAGTCGTTTATAGGAGTAGCGTACGTCTTGAGTATTTCTCCTACTTACTTTGGTGACAGTACCTGATTGTTGAGTAGTGAAACGTTCATCAGAGTACTTGTCTTCACGAGTATCTCCACACACGGCTTTCTTCTCCCTTGAAAGGTTTGTCTGTATCGAATAGATTAGGTGTTGAGGAAGCAGATCCCTTAGCAGCTTTGCAAACTGTTGAAAATATCTGAAGATGATGACTTTACAGTAGATCTTTATAGAAAAGGAGTATGTCGTTAATACGGATCTCTACCGGGTGTCCTTAGGTCGCCTGAGTAAGCTTTATCTCGGGAAGGCTTACCTGAAGCTTCGTCTTTGCTTGGTAAGCGTTATCTCGATAAAGCTTACTTGAAGTTTTGTCTTGGATCTACTCAAGTTGTGCCTTGTGAGGCTTTGCAAGTTTGAGACATATTCACAAGGTTTAAATGCACTTTGACTAAGAAACCATCTTGGACTATCCTGGCGGGTCAAAAATTACCATTTTTCCCTTAGTTGAAAAATCACCATCTACAAACTTATAGGACTTATTTGGGTCGCACCGTTGGTAACATCAATGGACTGCCAATTGAGATTATGTGGGATGATAAAAATAATTTTCCTAAATGTATACCCCTCCGTTTCAGGAAAAGAGTTACTTTTCCTATTTGCACAATTGTTAAGGCAAGATGAGAGAGAATAACTTTTATAATTTAATTTCAGATTTACCCTAACAAAAAGTTTAATACTACATACATCTTTATAATGAGAATAATAACATTTCTTAAAATAATAAGGGTAGTTTTAAAAGTTTATTATATTAAAAATGAAAGTAACTCTTTTGTTAGAACAAAAATTTAAAGAGAAAGTAACTCTTTTCCAGAAACGGAGGGAGTATATAACAGTGTTTACAAGTGTAATCACATTAATAATTATCAGAAAGCTTGGGTTGAAATTTGTATTCAAAAATATCAAGAAAATGAATCGAGGCTAGGTGATAAAAGTAATATTACTTAGGAGGATGTTGAGCGATTGTACAATTGTTGACAACTATGAAATTATTTTACGAAGGCTTGTCTCTATGGAATATCATAAATTTAGTTTTCCATTCTTTTTCAGTAAAAATTAAATACATATTGAATTTTCAAAACACGTAATCCTAATCCACTTGATACGTTATGAGTTTAATGGTGAACAATATCTTTGGATTTTGGTAATTTAAGAACGAGATAGGATTCGTGCACAATCTTATTCACACACGATCTCACAAGGTTTACGTTAATTTTTTATAAATCTCAAACGACAATTAACTTGAAGCTAATATTATGATGATATGTTAATCTTATAAAAATATACATTCCTACAAAAAATGAGCACAATCCGAAATAGCGAACCTCACCATCTATCCATCTTAATTTCAACCATTAATTTACATCGGTTGATTTTCAAAGTGGTTGATGGTGTTGTTATACATCTCGGATTGTACTTATTTATTTTTTGAATGTTGAGTTTTATAAAAAAAAATATCACCAAAATATTAAATTTAAATTTATTATCATTTAAGCTTTATAGAATAATTGACGCCAATTTTATAAGATTGTGTGAATAAGATTGTACACGGATAAACGAGTTGAACCAAGGCAAGAAGTGGTAAATAAGTGAGGAAACGAGGAGTCATCTTTGTGAGCCAATAGTTATTAGTTTATTGGTTATATAACCCATATTTTCCATTTTCTGGGTGTAGAATACTTTTTAAATAAGATATTGTTGAAATACCCAAGATTCTATAAAGATACTAATTTGTTTGTCTTTTAGTAAACTCATATTTATAGACATACTAAAATACCCTCCTAAGCAAAGATTCAACGATGGAGTCCAACACATTCTCAATACAAACATCCTAAACAGAAGAAATGCAAAACAAGAACATAAATCCCATTAACAACATCAGCAATTCAAAAAATCGGTCCATTTTCCGTCAAAACAACCGCAGATCTTTCAGAGAGTCCACTATTGAAGAGGCTCGTCGGTATGGTTTTGATGGTGTTAATCTGGGTTGGGAGTTCCCCTATGGCGAAGACGCCATGAATTATCTTGCCTCTGTCTATACTGAATTGCGTGTGGCAATTGATCAGGAAGCTATTCGAACGGGCAGAACAAAGCTTGGGATTAGTGCATCTGTTTTCTTTGCTCCTGACTTGAGTTTAATGTCACCCAAATGCACCCAATATATTGTTGCAGCCATAGCATCTAATATTTGATAGTCTGTGAACTTCCATGGAGGAATTTTCTTAGATATTTCTTGCTCATGTGGTGTATAAAAAGGTTTGGTTGAGTCACAAAAGAGGTTAGGAAGGTTAGGTCGAGCTCAGGAAGCTAAAAAGAGCGAAAAAAATCAATTCAAATTTTTTTTTTCTGTTGTTGATGAAGAACACGGGAAGAACAGAGAAAAGGCAACGGTTTCTTCAACCCATCAGCAACGTTGTTCTTCAGCTTTGCAACGTTTATCTTCAGCTGCAACGGTTTCTTCAACCAATCAGGAATGTTGTTCTTCAGTTTTGCAACGTTTATTTTCAGCTGCAACGATTTCTTCAACCAATCAGCAATGTTTATTTTCAGCTTTGCAACGTTTATCTTCAGCTTTATTGTAACAGTTAATTTGTAACACCAAAAAAACGTTACAGATTTCTTGTTTTGTTATTTTTAGCTTTTTTTCTTCTTCTCAAGCACTTTTAAGCCATGTACCGATTTTTTGAGAGCGTTTTGAACATGATGATACCAGTTTCATACTAGTATAAACATGGATGAAAACAAATTCAAGTTAGGATGCAACCAGTTTCATCCTAGTTTTTTTTTTTTTTGACGAAAATGTTCAATTCATATAAGAAAAGCAAATGGGTTACAAACCGTCACTTACAAGCGAAAAACGAGAAACAAATTAAGAGACCACGGCATTCCAATATTTTTTTTCATCCTAGTTACTATTCGAATATTTTTTTTTAATTTTATTTTAAACCAGAATGCAACCAGTTTCATCCTAGCTATTATTCGAATATTTTTTTTCAATTTTATTTTAAACCAGAATGCAACCAATTTCATCCTAGCTATTATTCAAATATTTTTATTTCCTTAGTTTAAAACAGGATGCATCCAGTCTCATCCAAGCTATTTTTTGAATAAATTTTTCTATTTTATTTTAATTCAGGATGCAATCAGTTTCATCCTAGCTATTTTCTTTCGATTTTATTTTATAGAATTTACTATCAAGTATCAACAATGGATCTTGTTTTGAAGAGAATTTAAAATCCTTTCCAAAAATATAAGTTTTATTAAAATCGGATATATATTTTGAGAGTTATGAGTGTTTTTGTGATTTTTTTTTTTAAATTGGAAAGAGAAAGGATAAAAAAAGAATTTATAAAAATAAGGGATATCATTGTCTAAATTCTTTTGTGTCCGTTTCACCATCTCTAATTTTTAGAAATCCACTAGAACCATAAATTAGGAAACCTTGGACAATAGACTCATTTTTCGAATAATTATCTAACCTATTAGGTAATCTAAGAACAGCAACAGGTTAAAGCGAAGATTTTATGCACAAATCCAATGATTACCACCAATTTCTTTTCCCGGAAACCAATCTAGTGCCACAACTAAGGATATTTTTCTTGTGAACCTTGATGTGACCAAATATTTTGTTGTAAGGTCACTGTCTCTCCATTATCATCGGTTTATCACCCTAATAAATGGTTTTTTTTATATATAAAGCTGATTTTCAATAATGCAAACCGAGAGTTAGAGATCGATAGGTCAAACATGTCAAACAGTATGGGACAAGGAAGTATAACCAAATCGAAAGGTCAAACATGTCATCGGACCGAGCGTCCAAAGCACTATTTAATTCTAGTAATTTAATTTCTGGTTTAATTTCAATCCGGAGAAAATATACTCTTTTTTTATATCATTCCTTATCTAAATTTCTTTAGTGCAATCCCGTAGGAAACCCAACACAGTTTTCTAAAATAAAGATTTGACACATCATTTACACTATGTTCAAGGTTGTTACATATCGAATTTCGGTTCGTACCGGTCGAGGACGATACACTGGTACGTTGGAATATCGAAAAAATTTCGGTTCAAATATCGATAAAATATCGATCCATATATTTTATACCTATAATTTTATGAAAAAATACTAATTCATATTTTATAATTATAAATATATTTTAACACGTTATATAACAAATATTTTTACACAAAGTTTAGAAAGAAAAACTAGTAATCATCTAAAATATATAGATCCATAAATTTCATACAAAGTTCAAACTGGAAACATAAGAAAAACAAGAATAACTTCAAAATTCATCGTCTAAAATGCTAATTAAACAAGGATATTACAATTCTAATCGAAATCATTAGATTAAATATAGATATTATCATATCCATATATAATTCTAAAATATCATAAAAAATATGAGTAATAATTGAAACCCTAAAACAAGGATTTTTTTTAAAAAGAAAAATTTATTTTTTTTTTAAATTTGATTTTTCAAAAAAAAAGAAAATCGTCCATATCCGCGATCTATATCGGCCAATATTTTGGTCAAATATCGTTGGCCGAAATTTCGGATTTCGTCTTCGTTTCACCCCGAAATCCGAAATTTCAGCCATTTCGACCGAAATTAACTACATAGACTATGCTAAATATTTAAATTAAAAAGAATATAAATCATATGTTAAACAACAATTCTTAAAAGAAAAAAATACAAGCACACAATAAGTAATCATTTCGGTGTTGAAGAAGTTTAAGGTTTTTAAACTACAGAGAGGTGATATCAAACTTGGGGAAACAAATTTAGAAAGTCTGAAAGGTAAGTGTCATGGCACAAATTCCAGCCAAAAAAAAGCTGTACAAGACTAGACCTTTCTGTTGCAGAAAGGGATGGAAAATCACAATAAGATAAAGAGATTAAAGTTAATTTAAAACTTAAGCCAGAAGCTAGCTCCCTAATGCATAAATCTTAAGCCTGAAGCTAGCTCCCTCCTAATGCAAGAATTAGGCATCATAAATCCCCTCGGCAAATTGATTCTCCGGATAAAAGACAGCCACAACTTGATTTCCACCAAATCTCCTTCCATTAAGTCCAGCTCGGGCTTTACTTGACCCTTCAACATCGTTGTACTCCAAGAAAACCTATAGGAGAAGAGTCTTATATAACCATACAAAGTAGCAGTCAATATTTTATAGATCTTGCATTAAAACTAACCTTTCCAAGTCCTGGAGATGGTTCACCATTAGGTTGTGGACGGGGGATGACAATATTCATCAATGTACCTGCACAACACACAAGTTAAATATATCACAAATGAAATTCAGAAGGATGGAAGAAAGTGAAACTAGTGGTTAATTTGGGCGTGAAACCGAATATTTCCAAGGCTGTGAAACAGTAAAAAGATACAAAACAAAATGCAACCATGAATGGACAAAAGCTCGAATATAACCAAAAAGACATCAACTTACCAAATTTTCCACCTTCTAACCTCATATCTTCCAAAATATCTTCATATTCTTCATCGTCTCTAAGCTCATCTACACTAACCACCTCGGTCAGGCATACAACCTTGGTAGGAAGGCCACCACCATTACCACCACCTAGACCAACACCTCCAGTTTGGAACAATTGCCTCTGCCAAAGAAAAATAAGAAAACACATCAGTCAAGAAACATGAAAAGATATCAGTAGCAAATATTTATATATACTGAAGAAAATGCTAAGACAAATTTCAAGTGTGTTCCCCTAACCTGCAATGCGACCTGTAGTTGTGCCTGTATTAATATGTTTTCCTGCTCAGGTTTTGGCTGAGTGGTGCCCATGTTCGCTCGTCTAACAGTAAGAGTTTTATCACCCATCTTAATACCATTTAGTGCAGCACAAGCAATATCTGTAACTGAGAGATCCTGGTAAACGCAGAAGGCGTATCCTTTAGAGTTCCCTGTTTCCCTGTCCTTGACCAGATCGAAACCACGAAGGGGACCAAAAGATTCAAGCAACTCTCTAATCTGGGCTTCTGTAAAGTAATATGGGAGCCCGCCAACAAAGATGCGGTCGGGACCTTCAAGTCCTCCAGCAGAGCCTGGTGTCAGCCCAACCGCAGCCAGGTTAAGATTAGGATTAGGCTGGCTTGGTCCCAGTGCAGCAGCAAGAGAAGGGTTGTAATCAGTAGGTCTCCTCACCTTCACTGGCCCCCCCTATATATAAACAAAGATCAATTCACATACATCTATTAGTACAAGTCAAGATGTTGAATGATTGTTGACAAAGAAAGAAATCAAAGAAGCCACCAATCATAAAACAATTTAATTTTAACTTAGAAAAAAAATACAGATGTTTTCATATCTTGATTCTTAAATGACATGGATGGCAATCGAAACTTGACCTTAAACAGCTTTTGATTCTAGGCAAGAAGGTAATGGAAGTAACAGAGGAAAGATGATTTCCATACCTCAAAAATTATACCGTCCAAAGCCATCGCATTACTAGCTTCCTCAACCGATCTCATCTCAACAAAAGCGAACTTCTTGTCATGGTTTATATACACATTGACAACGGAATCCCCTGGTCGAAAGAGAATGTAAATAACAATATTCTAATGCAATAAAATAAAATAAAAACATCCACAGAATAGACGTTTAATCTACATACCTGGGCCAGCAGTGTTTCCCCCAATTGCAGACATAACCTGACTGAAAAAAGTAGCGACAGACTGCAGCAGAATCATGAAAATGTAATTGTCAGAAGAAGTTGAACACTGGAGCAAAATGCGATGAAACCGAGGCAGAACATACCAATATACGCACAATAATCACCATATAACATATAAATAAAACATAAGCTAATATATATGGGTATTTTATATATAAACGAGTAGTAAATTTTTGCCACAACCAGCCTGAATCAGGCACATAAAAGTGCTTCTGCAGTTTCTCCTAACAGAATCATGATCTAGATTGATATGCTTGTACACTCTGTACTGGAGATACAAGGTTATGGAAGCGAGATGGGTTGAAAAACAAACCTGTTCATTGGCTGTTGGAGAAAGGCCACCAACGTACACCCGTCGCGCATGCCTTGTAGCCTACATAACATGCCAACAAACAGTAACCACATTAAAGATCAACATCTATCAAACGAAGAACAAGTGGTGTGTTTGGATGCAGAGTTTCGGAGGTGGGAAACATGATTCTGGAATGCATGTTTCCCTGGTGTGTGGCGCTACCAAGAACTCTCCCAAATATGTTTCCCCTGGGCCTATGGCTAACATGATTTCTACTCAATCCTTCAAACCAAGTCCTAAACAATTACCGCCTAATACTTATAAGAAATTCAACACGTGTTTTGAAACCATGATTCTAACACGTTGCCAAAAACACCAAGGGATTCAATTCTAGAATTATTTCCAACGATTCATGAACCCCTTGGGAAACATGAATGCTGCATCCAATCACACCATAAGAGTATTTCCATGTAAGGTTTAATACACCTAACCTGCTGGGTCATAGCCTGAACGGGCATCATGGGGAGGGTTGTGAATGGCTGACACACCAAAACATATAATCAATTTCAAATAAACAAAAGAAATACTGTACAACAATTAAAAGAACTAGAGAAAGATGACAGACCTGTCCAGGCGTTAATGCTAACATATTAGGAAACATTCCAGGAATTGACGTAGCAGCAGATATTTGACCTGCATGAGCTTATTAAGTTAGAAACGGCACAATCAAGAAACCACGGTAAAGAACAAAAAGCAACAATTAACTGTCTCTTCCTGGCAGTGCTCGAAGATCTAAGTTTCTTTAGCTTTCCCTGGGAAAAAAACTAATGGTATATGAACTGAATATATGATATATCTTTGGAAATGCTGGAGGAAATATTTACAAGGCTACCAAAAAAGCTACAGTTGCCGGTTGAAGACGAACAAGATCCATCAAACCGGTGCACTGATTCCTCCTTGAACATATAATCTACAGTAGTCGCTCAGAACCATTTGCAGAAGAGTGGGACAAGCAGCCCAAGGTTGCCTTCTTACAAGAACATATAAACACAGAAAAATAGAAACAAACACCAAAAACAAGAAAACAACCAAAAAAAAAAACTTTCAGATTCAGAATCAATAGCCTAAGGAAAAATACGAAAGACAACACTGGAACCAGATATTGAAGCTTAGCTAGCACACAACAAGTAAAACACAAACAAGTACGCTTACCCAATTTACACCATGCAATCTGAAAAACACTTTCCAAAGTAAACACACAATAAGGAGTTCACTATATAACAACACAGAAGTCATCATAAAGGAGATGTGCGATATATATGTACCTGCAGCAGCGGCAGCAGCGGCGACACCAGCAGCTAGCATTGTAGTTGAGGGAGGAGCCATGTCAAATCCACTAATCCGCTTACTGTAGAAATAATTGTAACGAATAGCATTAGCTTGATAAATAAATTATTGTTAATCGAAACAAAGCAGGTACTTACTTTTTTGAGAGCATTATTTAAATACCCCTCGATTTTCCTTCATTTGCAAAAATAACCTGGTATATTCTAAGTCATACTGAAACTTAACTAGTACTTTTTTGAAGCATGAAACTGAACCAGTATGTTCTTGATGCGTGTAAACACCAACTCAACCTCCAAATAAATTGACTAAATATAGTGTTGAATGTGAACCAAAAACTAGACCATACAACTTAAATTATAACCTTCAGGAGTATTTTTGTCAAATCCCTCCAATTTTTTTTACAAGAAGATTATAAGATCCTAATTCAAGATCAGAAAATCATACTTAACTGACAGACGCAGTATACTAAGGTACAGAGTGTTCCAACATTTTTCCTAACATATTTTCCATTCAGTGCTACACGCTACAGTCCTATCATGCATGCCAAACTACCTACAAAATATATGCAGACCATCCTTAACAAGGCTACAGCTATTCATGTGGACAACACACACATAATGTTTTACCATATCAAGCTTGCTAGCCTGCGAAACACCAAAAATCAACCCCCATAATATACACAATATATCTCGAGCTTATCTTCACCTGGAAAAGAGGGGAGACTAAAACATGGAGATAAACTGTCAAAGGGATGATGTGCATACACAAAACAACTTCAAGGGTCGAACTAAAACTAAAAGGAGAGAAAGAATCTACATCTGCTCTCCAACAATATGTTCTCCACGAAAAAAACTTAAAGCCACAACTTTCCACTAAAAAGAAAAAATTCCCGCAGTTAAGTATAGATCCCAGATATTTTCTGAAAAGCCAAATGCTAAATGACGTCAAGAGCTGCCCTGAAATGTCATACTAAAGCTTTGGAAATTAGGCATTCATGTGCGATGCGAAAATACAGCTTGATTAAACAGAAGACAAACAATTTTGGCTATATGCACATATCATTGGAGGTGGAGTACTTAGTCAGAGACCTTAACCTCCGGTGCAAGAATCTTCAAAAATAACAAACATGGCTCTCAACACTAGTTACAAGAGAACCGAAAATCTGGCATCGCAAGAAAAAATATAATGTCATCCATAACAGTAGTCTAAAGACTCGGACAACAACTCCAACAGATAATACATATGAACAACAACGGTCGAAGTGTTTGGCTTAAATGTTAACAGATAAAGCCTTAATTGGGGAGGAAAAATAAACAATAAGTCAATAACCATAATCAAATTTACAGATTTTAGCATTTTGTATACTTTACCTCTTTGATCGTGACCGAGAACGAGACCGTGACCTATGACTGGATCTTTCTCTTGAACGAGATCGAGACCGGTGCTTATGACGTCGCCCTTCTCTGTCTCTGTCATAATCTCTATGCCTAAAATTGAATTGGGTTAGTAATGGCATATAACTTAGCAGACGACCTTATAGCTACGTACACAAATTAGTAAGCAGATAAACAGTGACAATAGTGGCAATTAAAACAAACTAGCTTCTTGCATCTCCCCCTTAATAAATAAGTTCTTAAAAACCCTACGCAACAAGTGATGCCTAGCCAGGCTTTGCCATGTTAAAATTGTGTATATCTGGTGTATACTTGCAGATCATACTATAGAATACAGGTTATAAGTTCATATTTAGCATGTCTATGTAAGAATATTAGATCTAACAGAACTAATCAGCATATAATAACTAGAAAATAAAGCAAATAAGTACTCAGGCAAGTAATAAGCATGTGTAACTGTCTTTGAAATTCAATTCAGCTTCTATACAGGTATATCGGTATAACTGTTACATAAGTTAAAAGTGTAAACATCTCAGTTCTTGTGTATAACTGAAATAGTTTCGTGCAGGTTTTTTTAGACTATCACCTTTCATATTCACGACTTCGACTTCGATGATAATCATCCACATCATCTCTACCACCTCGGTCCCGTTCCCTTCTATCACCACCTCGATCTTCATGACGATCTCTGTGACGGCGACTACTTCTCTCTTTCTCACGTTCACGCTCTTTATCTCTATCTACTCCCCTATCTCTTTCCCTATCCTTTTCTCTCCCATTCTCCCTTTCTCTTTCCCTCTCTCTACTTTTCGAAGATCCGCGTGAAACATGCTGCAATAATACTAGTTAAGAACACAAAAAAGAAAACAAGAAACAAAAAAGAAAACTAGAGTCATAATTTTTCATGCTCGTTCTAACTTTTTCTTGATTTTTCTCAAGAACAGCAAAATATAAAATAAAAAATTAGGGCAAATCAGATAGAAAACCTGAGATTTGGAATCAGTGTGATCGTTGGGACTTCCACCCTTCCGTTGAGAAGGACTAAAATCTTCGTAATCGTCACCAATATCAGCGTAATTCTTCCCGTTTTCAGGCATTTTCTGGGTCTAGGGTTTATTCCTTCCTCTTTTTTCTTCCGGAGCACACGAGTCCTTTAGGGCTTTAAGAACTTGCTTATTTAGGGCTTTCTTTTCCCTTGCTTATTTAAAGTCTTTTTAATGACCGTGTTTTCTGCCTTACACGCAAGTTTTTGCTCCACTCGGAGAACGGTATATACCGTACTCCCATCTACACTCTCGGGGCTCGGGCTCGGGCACGGGCACGGGCACTTACTGGCTCTGGACTCTTAGTTGGCCAAGAGCAAGTTTGTTTCTTTTTCTTTTCTTTTTTTAATAAAAGAGTATCGTGAATAAAAAAAGAGATACAAAATAGAAGAGGGGTGATGTGTATCGTAGGTGCAATCAAATTAGCGATCCAATATTTCTGCCTCACCAATAGGATTTTATGAAATTGACACTCAAAAGATGCACTTTATGGTTCTCATATGTGCAGGCAAAAGTGAAGATAGAGATCCTGCACACGTTGAATGGTGGGAAGGAAAAAGCAACCTTCTGAATTATATGAAGATGTTATCCCATAAAAACGTGGGACGAAAAAGAACCCTTTTTTTTCTCTAATGACCTCTAAGAAAGGAAATCAACCACTATATAAGGATGGGAACGCTTACTTACCTTCTCACCCGATCTACAATAACCACCACTCTCACAGCATCCAATGTAAATGTTTTCGGTTTTCAATTGTTGATGATGAGCTCTTGAACTTCATAGAACTTTGACAATTGTAACTCTTCTCCTCAATTGTAACCTTGTTGTTTGAAACTTCTTTATAGATTTCTTCTTCCTCACGACCTTATTGAATGAATACAAAAACAAATATACACTGAAACACTGATAAACATTTTTTTTTTCAAAATACAAACTGAAAAATAAATAAAGTGATAAAACTACTATGGCTGTGGGATAAGAACTTTACCACTTGATTCTTCACAACTTGTATTGTCTCAATATCATGAACTTCACTAACTCTCATCTTTTAATTTTTTTCACTCTTGTACATAAGTCTTCAACATGATATAGAATTCTGCTCATTGTCTTGTTGCTTTACTTGAATCTGAATTTTGTTCTTTCTTGTACTGTTGCTTGTAAACCTTGAATGTCTTCAACTTTCCTTCGAATTTTTTGATGCTCCGCTTGTTGATGATAATGTTGTTTCTATGGACCTGTTGTTGTCGAGAGAATGGTGCCAACTGCAAACAAGACTACAAGATAAATTTAGCAATTCTGATGACACCCTCATGATTGATAGAAATAGCCCTTAAGAGATCAAAAAGTATTGCTGGAATTGGTGCGAAGTTGGGTTGCTCATCATTCTACCCGGAATTTGCGCAAATAAAACACTCTAAACGGACAATTTAGACAGGTACAAAGAATTGAAGGTTTGGTGCCTCACTCATGGGTATTGATCAGCTTCTCAATACTGTATTCTCTACCGGGGTTTTAAGTCCCTTTTTGTCAGCTCTAGCCTCTCAACAACTAAGCAACCCGAATATAGTTTTCTAATACTTCTAAGTTCAGTTGTTTCGGTGAGAAATCCGTATGTAATCTTAGCTAGAAGTATACAAAATGTCTCTAAAACATCTAAAGTTAGAGGTTTTCATGTAAATATGTACAAAAAGTTCAAAAATTCTACCTACAAAAGCAAATACTAAAAATCTATATGCTTAACCACTCCCCCACACTTAAACTTTACATTGTCCTCAATGTAAATTGACTCTTCCAATGTAAAATCAAGATGGGAAATTCCTAATATGATATGCAAACCTAATAAAAATCAAAAGATAAAGATAGAAATACAAAACCAACGGGTTGCCTCCCATGAAATGCTTGGTTTACAGTCGTCAATCCGACTCTCTACTCGCACATATTACTCCTCCAGAGGGAACAAATCTTCAAGTTTAATCACGTCTACATTCTCCGTAGAGAAGTTTTCGTAATAAGGTATCAATCTATGGTTGTTGAATTTGGAAATTATTCATGTTTTCGTACTAGTAATCTCAACTGCACCATGAGGAAAAACATTAGTAACAACAAATGGTCCAACCCATCTGGACCTTAGCTTACCAAGAAATAAACGAAGACGAGTATTAAATAAAAGGACTTTTTGTCCCACGATAAAATTCTTTCGAGAAATCATCTTTTCATGGAAGAGATTAGTCTTCTGTTTGTATATGCGAGAACTCTCGTAAGCATCGTTACGTATCTCCTCTAGCTCATTAAGTTGTAACTTCCTTTGCTTTCCTGCATTGTCATAATCCATTTTGCACATCTTTATCGCCCAAAAAACCTTGTGCTCAAGTTCAACTGGAAGATGACAAGTTTTTCCATAAACCAACCGATATGGAGACATACCAATCGGTGTTTTATATGCCGTTCTATACGCCCATAGTGCATCTTTAAGCCTAAAGCTCCAATCTTTCCATATAGTGTTAACGGTTTTCTCCAAGATGGACTTGATCTCACGAGTTGAAATTTCACCTTGCCCACTAGTTTTTGGGTGATACGGCATACCGACCTTTTGGGTTATGTTGTACTTCTTTAGGAGAGCGTGGAAGGATTTCTGAAAGTGTGAGCCTTCATCACTGATAACCACACGTGGTGTACATGTTTAGTGAAAATATATTCCTTCACAAACTCAAAAACAACTTGAGAATCATTAGTAAGGGTGGCTTTAGCTTCCACCCATTTCGAAACATAATCCACAACAAGAAGTATATAAAACTTTTTATTTGAACTGACAAAACAGCCCATAAAATCAATTCCCCACACATCAAAATCTCTACGGCAAGAATTGGTGTGAGTGGCATTTGATTTCGAGCACTTAGATTTCCCGTTCATTGATATTTATCATAAGATTTACAAAAAATATATGCATCCTCAAATAAAGTGGGCCAATAAAAGCCACTCTCAAGGACTTTGGAAGTGGTACGTTTAGATACAAAGTGACCACCACATGCATGAAAATGACAAAAAAAATAGGATGGATTGGAATTCAAAGTTAGGTACGCACCTGCGGTTAATTTGATCAGAACCGTATTTTCACAAGTATGGCTCATCCCATACATATTGTTTTCCTATCTTCTTAAGCTTAAGCTTTTGAAAATTAGACATTGTACTAGGTACTTGCCTTATAACCAAGTAGTTTACTATATCAGCGTACCAAGGTGTTAAAACATCAATTGAGAAAAGTTGTTCATCGAAAAATGATCTTGTAAGGGAAGTTCTTCTTCAGAAACAACAAGTTTACTAAGATGATCTGCAACTGTATTCTCAACACCTTTCTTGTCTCTAATTTTGATATCAAATTCTTGCAACAACAAAATTCACTGTATAAGCCTTGGCTTAGCTTCTTTCTTCTTGAGTAGGTATCTAAGTGTCGTATGATCAGAATATACAACCACTTTTGTGCCCTCCAAGTATGATCTAAATTTTTATAGTGCAAACACTATAGCTAACAATTCTTTTTAGGTAGTAGAATAGTTGATTTGCGCATCATTTAGGGTCCTAGATGCATAATAAATCATGTGGGACAGTTTGTCCACTCTTTGACCCAAAACGGCTCCAACTGCATAGTCACTCGCATCACACATCAACTCGAATGGTAACTCCAATCGGGTGACTTGATAATTGATGAAGTCTTCAACAGCTCTTTTAATCTGTCAAAGGCATCCTTGCACTCCCTGTCAAAGTTAAAAGTAGCCTTCTTTTGTAAAAACTTGCACATCGGCATTGAGATTTTGGAAAAATCCTTGATAAACTGCCTGTAAAAACCTGCATGACCAAGAAATGAACGAATCTCCCTCACCGAAGTGGGGTATTGTAAGTTTCTTATTAGGTCTATCTTTGCTTTTTCTATTTCGATCCCTCGAGAGGACACAATGTGACCAAGCACTATACCATGGTTTACCATAAAGTGACATTTTTCCCAGTTTAAAACAAGATTAGTGTTTATGCATCTTTTAAGCAAATGTTCAAGATTTTCTAAGCAAATATCAAATGAATCGTCATAAACACTAAAATCGTCCATAAATACCTCAATGATATGTTCCACGTAATCAGAAAATATATTATCCATACACCTCTGAAAAATGGCAAGCGCATTGCAAAGACCAAACGACATCCGTGTATATGCGAACGTACCAAAAGGACAAGTAAAAGTAGTCTTCTCTTGATCCTCCGGTGAAATAACAATATGATTGTAGCCCGAATAACCATCCAAAAAGCAATAATGTGAATATCCCGACAACCTCTCTAATATATGATCAATGAAAGGCAAAGGAAAGTGATCCTTCCGGGTAGCAGAATTAAGCTTTTTGTAGTCTATGCATACTCTCCATCCTGTTTGAACTCGTGTAGGAGCAAGTTCGTCATAATGATTTCTGACAACGGTAACACCATACTTTTTAGGTACCACCTGTACCAGACTAACCCATTTACTTTCAGAAATTGGGTAAATCACCCCCACACTTAGCAATTTGAGGATTTTTTACTTCATGACCTTCATCATTGGGGGGTTAAGCCTACGCTTAGCATCACGTACTGGCTTTGCATCGTCTTCCATTAGGATTCTATGCATGGAAATGGATGGACTAATGCCATTGATATCAACAATCATCCACCCAATGAACGTTTTATGCTCTTTCGCAACCCTAAGTAGACGTTCTTCTTGTATGTCAGTGAGGTTCTTTGCAATGATCATTGAAAGCTCTTCTTTATCACCCAAGTAAGCATACTTTAAGTGATCAGGAAGAGGCTTCAATTATAGTTTAGGTGCATACATAATAGAAGGTAAAGGAACCTCATCAGTTACAGGTAAAGAAACATAGGAAATATTACCCGTTTTAGCTTCTTGTAATGCATTCAAGACACCACACATCTCCACTAGATCTCTGGATAAATCAACGTCCAAGTTTGGCTGCCCATGAACGTCCAATTCAATGTTATTACACAACACGACTCTAAGTTTATCTTCATTGTTCAAATCAAACATTTGTTGTGCTAGCGAATCAATAACATCGATAGAGAAAACGGAGTGAACATCACTAGGATAACGCATTGATTCAAATATGTTGAAGCGAATAATCTCCTTATCAAATTCCATAGTGAGTGTACCACTATCAACATCAATCTTCGTCTTTGCAGTTTTCATAAACGGTCTCCCAAGTAATAACGAAGTAGATGAACTATGTTCTCCATTGTGTATATCCACAGTATAGAAATCAACCGGAAAGGTTAACCCATTCACTTGAACTAACACGTCCTCCATGAGTCTCTTATGATATATATTGGACTTGTTTGCTAATTGAATGATAATCCTTGTATCTTTTAATGGTCCAAGATTCAAAGAATCATAAATATCGGCTGACATAACACTTATGGATGCTCCTAAATCAAGTAAATAATGCTTAAACCTCTTAGTCCCAATAGTAATTGGCACCTTAAAGGCTCCAGGATCCGTAAACTTTGCAAGCATCTTCTTCAACAGCATAGTTGTAGCACTCTCGCCCGCCTTAGTGACTTCATTAGGAATCAACCTATCCTTCTTTGTACACAAATCCTTCAAGAACTTGGCATATCTAGGCATAGTTTTGATGACTTCAATAAATGGGATGTTGATTTGCACCTTCTTGAAAATATCCATGACCTCCTTATCTTGAACTTCTTTCTTGGATTTGGTAAAACGACTGGTAAAAGGAGGTGGTGTGGTAAAAGTAGGAACTGTGTCCTTAGGTTAGCCGGTTGAGGTTGGCTTTTCCTTCGGTACGGTTTCTGTCTCTACTTCCTTTTCTACACCACTAACCTCTTCTTGTTGTTCTGTCTCTTCAACTTGCCTCCCACTCCTAAGAGTTACAAGATTAACATGTTCCCTAGGGTTCACAAAAGGTTGTGATGGCAGCTTCGTCGATGTTTGTGCCTTTATTTGATTCATGTTTGTAGCCAACTGTCCCATTTGAATCTGCAAGTCCTTTATATCCATATCTTGTTTCTGTAGAATTGCATCATGTCGCTGAGAGTTTGCTTTCTATTCCTGAACACTCGTATCTTGCTTTTGTATCATAGCCTTCATCATCTCCTCTAAACTGAAACTCTGGGTTTGTGGTTGAGGTTGAGGTTGGGTTTGGAATTATGGTTGTTGAACACTCTGTCGCCCATAAGTTGGTGGCATAGGAGATGCACCTTGCTTGTTTGCATAACTAAAATTTAGGTGATCTTTCCAACCGGGATTATAGGTATTAGAATAGGGATCATACCTTGGCCTTGGATTAGGGAATAAAGCATTAACCTCGGCCTCCTCTTCATATGAAGAAGCAACTGCAGACGCGATACGATGAATAGCTTTTTCAATGGTACTCATTCGTTGTTCCATATGTGAAGAATCCCCTATCTCGCTAACTTTTCTGACATTTGAGTCATGCCTAGTATAGAATCGTTGCGCATTTGAAGCCATACTCTCAATCAAACTAGTTGCCTACGAGATCGTCTTTTTAGTAAGTGAACCACCAGAGGCTGCATCAATCAAATTCCTCTATTCTTGAAGTAATCCTTCATAAAAGTATTGAATGATAAGTGTTGAAGATATGTTGTGGTGAGGATAGCTTTCCAATAAACTTTTGTTCGTCTCCCAATATTCATAAAAAGTTTCCCCAGAAATCTGTAAAATGCCAATAATCTCTTTATGAACAACGGTCACCTTAGAAGCAGGAAAATACTTCTCTAGAAATAGATTTTTCATCTCAGTCCATGTTGAAACACTCCCTGGAGGAAGGTAATACAACTACTCTTCTACTAGATCTATTAAAGAAAATGGGAAGCAGCATAGCCTTATCATTGTCTTCGTACCTTGCCTAAGACTTGTCATCTTGTGCTGGAATACTTGAAGATGACGGTTCGGATCTTCGCCTGGAAGTCCCTTGAACTTTGGAAAATGGTGAATATTCGACTTTAGCTCCACTGTGTCAATTAGAGTAATACACAATGGTTGTGAATCTAAGCATGGACATGTCAACTCTCGTAGGTTCTTCTCCGGAGGTTGAGGACCACCCATATCTTTTATGTGATCTTCCTCTTTTGTCTTAAGTCTGAAAATTCACTTGGTGAAGAACTAGGAGGAAGCCGAGTGTTCACTGCTCGAACGAAGTATTTTAGTAAAGTGCCTGATCGAAGACGTATACCAATGGGAATTGGTTTGCCCTCTTTAAGCATTCTTCAAATAAATTGTACCTGAAAATCAAAAATATATAGAAAACAAAGTTAAAAGCTAAAAATAAACCTAAAATCGAAAATAAACGAAAATAAATAACAACTAAAACCAACTACTCCCCGGCAGCGGCGCAAAATTTGATGTGTGTCGTGGGTGCAATCAAATAGTGATCTTTTTTCCACTCAATTAAAGAATAATATAATAGAAGTCAAGTTCGTTCCCACGAGGAGCGAGGTGTTTAAGTTGTTTAAAGTCACAAAGGGGGGTTTGTTTTAGGTTGAAAATAACTAACAAAGCAATTAAAATCTATTAAGATGCAAGCAATGGAGAGAAATGTGATCGAGGAATCCTTCTTCGTTACTAAACAATCATTGAATTAGTATACTCATATATCATTCATTCATCATAGATTATCACCAACCGTAGAATAGCAGGTACGCTTAGCTATCCCCAAAACTCCTTTTATCACCGGATAACAGGTACGCTTAGTCACTGGATTCTATTCGACTGATCCACCTTGAGGTTCGCTTACAAGATGTAACTCAATCGAATGCTTTAAGGTTTGTGAATTTAGGTTTGATCATAGTAGTTAAACTCAGTACGCTCGGTCAACTTTCTAGTGTTGTTTTTACACACGATTGCTCCACAAAATCCCTCTGTAAGTGATGTGATTTTAATATAGTGGTAAAAAGGGTTTGATACTCAGGCTTGTGAAGATTCGATTTTCAGACCTATTTTTTAATAACTAAAAATAAAGAAAATTAAAATAAAGTTGATTTAAAATTGATGGGAAGAACTAGGACTAAGGATTCCACCATTCGCCAATTTTTCAAGTGGTAAAAAGCTAGCAACTCATGTATTCAGTTTAATCAAAATATTGCCAAAGTTAGGTTTTCAAAATAATAGTTGTAAATCGTAAGCATGAGACATCAAAAACTCTAAACCCAGCATGACTCATCAAAAGAAAACACAACCAATTGATAAAAACCATTTCTTCCAATTTTAATTCAAAGCAAATAATTATAAATGAATTGTAAAAAATAAATAAAATAATAATTACCACTTTATTATTGAAAAAATAGCTTCCTCCATAGCCCCAGTGATGGTGATTAGCTCATCATGTTGGAAACACCCTCAAAATAGGTTTTCATGGCTCAAAAAGTGTTTACAATGATGAAATAGAAGTAACACAGAAGAACAGACACGCTTATAAGCGTTACAGATGATGTTCTCTGCGTTACAGAAGAAAGAAAAGAGAACAGAAGAAAAGGACGGACTTCAGGTGCTTCAGAAATAGGACTGTAACAGCGATAGTTTAAACGACAGTTTTCTTCATCCTTATGTTCTTCGTGTTCTTCCACCAGCAGAAAATTAGTTTTCTTCCTGTTTTTTTTCGGTGATCTCTGCTGTGATTTCTCTTCGATCTTCTTGCTATTTATATGCTTATCTAACCCTAATACATCATCCTTAACCGATTAGGATGCAAAACCTTATCTAAATCCAACTCAAATTATGTTTAAATCCGAAACAGGAACAACTTCCTTTTCCGGATGTGAATCCTTTTTTCCAGTGAAATTTCCGGGGTGAAACACGCTGTGCAGACGTGTTTAATCTTGTTTTCGATTCTTCCTTAATTGGCTAACTCAGAATTACCCCAACCTCTTTAAAACTCGGTTTACACCAATTCAGGAACTTTCTTCACGTGAAGCTTTTTCTTCCCGCCAATTTCCGGTTTTTGAATTTGAAATGAGGGTGCCCCCAATCCAACTGGTGGGTGCCTTTAACACTTTTGCTGGGTGCCTTTAGTAATTTTTTGAGCCGATTTTTCCACAAAAATTTATTTCTCAAAAATACCTACAAAGACATAAAAACTCGTAAATAGCATAAAATCAAGCATTTACAAAATAAAGATTGAGCACAATTTAGACACAAAAATGTGTTTATCAAATACCCCTAAACTTACTATCTGCTAGTTCTCGAGCAAATCTAATCTAGAAATAAAATAAAATCCTAACTCACTTTCGCAGGAATCGCGACTACATTTAGCATATGTAATAAGCCGTTAAACCCCTAGGTGTCCCTAGTGGACGAGTTTTGTCTCGTGAGGGTTTACAAGAGATATACCCATAAAACCTTTACTCCAAATTTTTGCTACTCGTGAACGATTGAGGATAAACACTAAACAAGCTATTTAGTTGGCATACAAAATTCTTCGGCTCTGGGAATCATTACTCTATATGATTCCAATTGTTGTACACGAGTTTTTACTCAAGCATACTAAAATTCATAACAAAGCTCTACTCAGATAGTCGTTCAACCACCATACTCAAAATCTATCAAAGTTCAATCACATGAAAAGATTTAGAAGATGGATGTGGACGAAATGAAGTTTGCAGTGTTGACTAAGGTGAACGTTGTTTTCCATATCTGTCCGAAGGTCATTACCAGGATGAATCCTAATGGATTGAGATACATGGTCTTAATCATAATACTAATATCGATTCAACTGGTATATACAAGGGTCCCAGCGATCGATTTATTGAAAATAAAATAATTATAAATGTATTGACAACATGATTGGATGAAATTGAATCCAAGTGCATGGTTCTTATCAACATCTTACATGATAGTTCCCATGGATCCTGCGTTCCATGCTTGCTTAGGCGACGGAGACAGGGAGAACACACACATATTGCTATCAAAGTGTCAATACTCGATTTTTTTTCTTTTTTTTCCTTTTTTTTAATTTTTATATATAGTCTAAATAATCTCAAACACTCTACTTCATCCTGGCGGTGATAACAATTTGATACTGGTGCCCCACCAAATCACTTAGAGAAACACAAAAATTGCAAAAATAAAAAAAGAAGGTGATATGGTTGAGATAGACTCCGAGATACGGTGACAACTATCATGTTATTTCTAACACCTGAACTTTGTCCTTTTATGAATAGACCATTTAACTGGGCACACCAATTCCTATAGAAAAAGAGTTAAGTTTCCATCTACCTAGAATGGTTATTGTCATCCTGAAGAGTTCACAAGTTTCTAGACTTTGGATTTTTATTTTGCATTTAAAAGTTTCTCCCTTACCCCCAAACTTAAATTTGACATTGTCCTCAATGTTTCTAAAGATGAATGATTAAAAACATGAACAAGGAGAACCTGTTACCAATCGAAGGAAATGAGTTAGGGAAAGATATTACTGCGCTGCATGAGCATGGGTTACCTCCCAAGAAGTGTTAAGTTTAAAGTCTTCAGCCATACTAAGAAAGAATTAGTCACCTCATAAAATCATACAACAATAGTCGGAACAACTGTGGGTCATCTGAATCAAATAGTGTTATCACAAATAAGAGGAAACTGCAACAAGCCAAGAAAATGAAGAAAACTGAGCACACCCTTATCTAGTTTTTTGTTTAAGACAACTACTTCTAGCTGTGGTTCAGGTTCAGGCTCTATAAAAGGGTCTAGATAAAATATTTTCATGGGATGGATTTCCTCGTAGGCGGGACCAACAGGATCAGGTTGTAAAGTCTGGAAAAACTCAACTAAGAACTTAGAAGTACTAATAATGACCTGAATAATTGTGGATCCTCAAAGTCAATCAGATTTGACTCACACAATTGACTACTACGAAGGTGGTCATTCTTAAACAAATATGTCGATTCTAATTCCCTAAAGTAATTAGGTTTAGTCTCAAAACTTAATAACTGACACATTTGAAATTCTAACGTTCCCACATATGGAAGAAAATATTTTGGTGGGAAAACAAAGTCAATCTTGGTATTATCGCCTAGGTAAACCACATTGACCAGAGGATGGGTTTCTAACAACTGAGCTTCTTTCTGGACATCACCAGGCTCAGGAAATATAGTTTGAGGATGATCTTGTAAAATGGTTGAGGTGCATATGTCAAGTCCCAAGTGAGGGACTTTAAGCAGGGATACTTTTCAATCACAAGAATCATCGGTACCCCCAAACTTAGGGTGGACATTACTCTCAGATGGACTAAAAACTATTGGTTGGATTCTAGAGTCCTTAAGGTCAGAACTACACTCAGCTTCCTCTATGGAATGAAATAAGGTGGCCTTGTAAACTGGTAGAAGTTCAGACTCAGTTTTCCATATATTATATTGTCCATCAAAGGTGTGGAATCTAACAAAGCATTCACCTCATTAATCACACTATCATCATCAACGTCAAATCTAGTGGGCTAGGCATTTCTCTAATGGATCTTATAACAAAGTGTTTGCTAATGACTCCTAAACTAATGTTCCTATCATGTTCACTTCTTTAATGCATGTGTCGTCTAGATCAGGTGGTTGGTCACTAATATTAAAAATATTCATCTCAATAGTCATATTACCAAAAGATAAGTTCATAATACCATTTCGACAGTTAATGATCGCGTTAGATGTAGCTAAAAACGGCGACCTAATATCACAGGTATCTGATTCTTTGGGTCAGGGAAAGGTTGGGTATCAAGGACAACAAAATCTACTGGATAAATAAACTTATCGACCTCAATAAGAACATCCTCTATGACACCACGAGGAATTTTCACAGACCTATCAGTTAACTGCAGTTTTATCTGAGTAGGTTTCAAATCACAAAGGCCTAGCTGGAGGTACACATGGTACGGAAGTAAGTTCACACTAGCTCCTAAGTCTAGTAATGCTTTCTCAACACGGTAGTTACCTATTGTGCAAGAAATGGTTGGGGAACCTGGGTCTTTGTACTTATGGTTTGTATTGTTCTGAATAATTGAACTCACATGACTAGCTAAAAAGGATTTCTTTTGTACATTAAGCTTTCGCTTTCGCATACACATATCCTTAAGGAACTTGGCATAAGAAGGAATCTGCCTAATTGCATCTAATAATGGAAGGTTGATCGTGACTTGCTTAAAAACCTCCACTATGTCGTTAAAGTTGGATTCCCTCTTGGTTGGTGCTAACAGTTATGGGAACGGAGATCTAGGAACAAAATCAAGATTATGAGGGACTACCTCGGGCTCTTTAAAGACTTCATCAGTCTCTTCAACTACTGGATCAGAAGGGTGAACTACAGTATGTTCACTATCAGGCATAGTTACTTTGTTGTCTAATACTTTACCGTTCCTAAGGGTTCTAATTGTATTCACATGATTTGATGATTTCTCACCAGAAGATATTTCATGAACTCCTTTAGGATTGGGTTGGGGTTGACTAGGAAACCTACCTTTTTCTCTTCCTCTCAAAGACTCAACGATTTGACCAACCTGGGTTTCTAAATGAGAAATAGCCTGAGAGTTAGCATGAATCATCTTTTTATTGTCTTCTAAATTTCGTTCAACCGGTTGCTGAAAATCTTTAGTGTTCTGAGTTAACGAGGCGACAGACTCTGCTAAACTCATAATCGTCTTTTCTAGCGAATTCTGAAATTGTACCGGTTCTGAATGATTCTTGGTATAACCAAAACCTGGGGGAACCTTAGAATTACTAGACTGACCTTGACTCTGGCCCTTAGACCAAGAAAGGTTAGGATGGTTTCTCCAACCAGGGTTATAGGTTTCTGAATAAGGGTCAAACTTCTGTTGGTTATCAAATCTAGTGTTATTATAAAGAGCATAGGCTTGCTCTTCAACAGTCTGTCCTTCCCAAAATGATTTGGTTTCACTTCCACAACTAGAATGACTCAGTTCTAAAGCTTTTAACCTTTTCGATATAGCTGCTATTTTGGCCTCTGATTCAAAAGATCCTTCTACCCTATTGACATTTCCTCTACTTAGAAGATATGTTTTATGGGGCTCCCTACTATTTTCCCACTGCTGGGTTTTCTCGGTGATTTCATTCAAAAATGTCATCGCACCATCGACAGTTTTATTTTCTAACCCACCTGTGCATAAAGACTCAACCATGGTTGTTCTCGAATAATCTAAACCCTCGTAGAGGATCTGAACTAACCTTATTTTTTCTAAACCATGATGAGGACATTGTGATATTAAGTCATTGAACCTTTCTAAATACATATATAAAGATTCTCCCTCTTGTTGAGCATATGTGCAAATATGTTTCCTAATAGATGATGTTTTGTGCCTAGGGAAAAACTTCTGTAAAAAGCAGATGTAAGTTGTTCATAGGTTTCAATTGACTCAGAAGTCAAACTATATAGCCAAGATTTGGCTTTGTCTCTTAGTGAAAAAGGAAACAGTCTAAGTTTCAACGCTTCATCATCTAGGTCCTTAATCCTGATGGTACTACATATTTCCTCAAAATCCATAACATGGAAATAAGGGTTTTCATTTTCTTTCCCTAAGAAGATTGAGAGCATCTGTATGGTCCCAGGGTTCAACTCATAGTTTACTTTAGTTTCATCTCACTTGATACATGATGGACGAGAAGTCCTAGTCGGGTTCAACAAAGCTTTTAAAGTTGCCATTGATGGCACTATCAAAGGACTAGTAGTAACTTCTTCATACAACGTCAAGTTCTCAAAAATAAAATTTTCAAAAACAGGGCCCTCAAAAGAAGAGTCTTCGAGATCCTCGTTTCCAGGGACATAACTACTAGGTTTCTCACTAATCAAACGACCTAGAGTGTCTCTCCCGCTCAGTGATGACTTCAAGCGGTCTTGGCATACACTAAAAAAAACTAAAAAATAAAATAAATCCTAATTGGAAGGGAATTCTAAACAATTACAAGCAAGGATGACTCAATTAAATCAAACCTATCGAATCTAGCAAACAAAAATCAAGATGGCTCCACTTAGATTGTTTCTAGACCAGCTTTTATTCTTTCGAAAGGCAACTAGTTACAGTTTCAGCAAACCTCTTAGACCGATCCAAATTAGATTAAGTCGAAGAGAAACAGGATAAGCTCTTAGGAGCTTTGATAACCCTGTCTCTTTGATAACTTTTCCCTGGGTTACAAGGCGGCTCTAATCAACTTAAAATAATCTTCCTGAACTTTGAGTTAGGCTAACAAAGTAACCAATACAGTCCTTTTGAACGAGTTTCCTATAAGATCGTTACCCTATCAGTCTCTTTCTAGTCAAAATTTTAAGGTTTAGGTTCGCGTTTGGTAACGTGTTCCTAAAGCGTGCAAGAAGGAAACGGTGATGAAATCCGAGTCCTTATCTTGTATGGCCAGTTCTTTCCCTTTACTAGAAAAGTAAATCCGTAGTTCCTCAACATATATGCATACGAAGGAATACAGTAAACCCACTTGCAGGGGATTCGTGGGTTGATCGAGTCTTACCTCCCGTACCAGACGGGGGATGTATCGGTTGTAGTCGACTCGGGCCACCAACTCCTGTGTCAGTGTATGAACCCGAGGGGCCGAGACAATATCGTAATTGTCGTCCTTCCCTGTTGCATTTTATATTTAAATTACTCTTCTGTAGGGTATAAAAATAATAATAATGTCCAAAGTCTCAAAATAAAGTCCAAAAAGTGTCCAAAAATAAAAGAAAAATTACAGAAATAATAAAATTTCCTAAAAATAATAAAATCTAATTAAAAATAATATTCTTTGTCTTCTTTTCCGTTCTTTAAGCTATAACTTTAACTCCAAGTCTTTAATCACCAAAGTCTTTGGCTATATTTCTTTTCAATCCAAAATCTAAAACCTGTAGCAAAAAGAGAAATACCCAAAGAAACGTAAAATAGAATAAAGTAAAAATAAAAATCTAATTAAGCTAACTAACCTAGAAAAAAACTAAAAACAAATCTAAAAACAAGTCCGCGTCGGCGGCGCCAAAAATTGATGTGATTTTAATATAGTGGTAAATAGGGTTTGATACTCAGACTTGTAAAGATTCGATTTTCATACTTAACTTTTAATAACTACAAATAAAGAAAATTAAAATAAAGTTGATTTAAAATTGATGGGAAGAACTAGGAATAAGGATTCCACCGTTCGCTAATTTTTCAAGTGGTAAAAAGCTAGCAACTCATGTATTCAGTTTAATCAAAATATTGCCAAAGTTAGGTTTTCAAAATAATAGTTGTAAATCGTAAGCATGAGACATCAAAAGCTCTAAACCCAGCATGACTCATCAAAAATAAACACAACCAATTGATAAAAACCATTTTTTTCCAATTTTAATTCAAAGCAAATAATTATAAAAGAATTGTAAAAAATAAATAAAATAATAATTACCACTTTATTATTGGAAAAATAGCTTCCTCCATAGCCCCAGTGATGGTGATTAGCTCATCATGTTGGAAACACCCTCAAAATAGGTTTTCATGGCTCAAAAAGTGTTTACAATGATGAAATAGAAGTAACACATAAGAACAGACACGCTTATAAGCGTTACAGATGATGTTCTCTGTGTTACAGAAGAAAGAAAAGAGAACATAAGAAAAAGACGGACTTCAGGTGCTTCAGAAATAGGACTGTAACATCGATAGTTTAAACGACAGTTTTCTTCATCCTTATGTTCTTCGTGTTCTTCCACCAGCAGAAAATTAGTTTTCTTCCTGTTTTTTTTTCGGTGTTCTCTGCTGTGATTTCTCTTCGATCTTCTTGCTATTTATAGGCTTATCTAACCCTAATACATCATCATTAACCGATTAGGATGCAAATCCTTATCTAAATCCAACTCAAATTATGTTTAAATCCGAAACAAGAACAACTTCCTTTTCTGGATGTGAATCCATTTTTGCAGCGAAATTTCCGGGGTGGAACACTCTGTGCAGACGTGTTTAATCTTGTTTTCGATTCTTCCTTAATTGGCTAACTCAGAATTACCCCAAACTCTTTAAAACTCGGTTTACACCAATTCAGGAACTTTCTTCACGTGAAGCTTTTTCTTCCCGCCAATTTCCGGTTTTTGAATTTGAATGGGTGCCTTTAACACTTTTGCTGGGTGCCTTTAGTAATTTTTTTAGCCGATTTTTTCATAAATATTTATTTCTCGAAAATACCTACAAAGACATAAAAACTCGTAAATAACATAAAATCAAGCCTTTACAAAATAGAGATTGAGCACAATTACACACAAAAATGTGTCTATCAGTAAGTCTCATGTTCTCTACTTATATAAGATGTTATGATACAATTACGAATACCCAAATCTTACTAGTTGTAGATTAATTAACAAATCAATTTAGTTGGCCACCTAAATAATATATCAATCAAGCATGAACATTCATATTAGTAAAAATGAACGATAATCATGTGAAAAACTTCAAAATAAATTCATATATAATAAATCAAATCATGTATAAAACTTAGAATTCATCCTCAATTAATTAGGTTTTTATCTACTCATGGATGTAGAATCATACATGTTATACATATAAGAAAGTAGGTAAGAAATCGTTACGATAATGGAACCGCTCCAAAACCCTAGCTTTCTCCTCTTGTGTTGTTGATCTTCTCCAAGACTTGGAAAGTTGTGTAAAGTGTGTCTTCTTCATGTCTTGGGAGTCTTCTTATATAGTGCTCTTGATATCTATGACTGAGAATCATCTCGGGCCCATGTTCTTCCAAAAATAAAGTCAAAAACGTATTAAAAACGTCCAAAACAGTGTCAAGTTCAGCTACTAATGCGTATGGAATACTAGCCGAACCTGACAACCTATTTTTACTCCATATGAGTGTCAGGTTCGGCTACTAATGGAATTTGACTTAGTTGCCGAACTTCTCTTTAGACTCATCGAAAAACTTGATTTTCAGCTCCAGGTTCGACTACTATTGGTTATATGGATTTCCGGCCGAGCCTTTCTCTGTAGACTCAAATATTTCAAACTTTTTTTGCCCATAACTTCTTCGTCCGATGTCGGAATGACCTCATTATTTTTGCGTTAGCTTCGTCTTTCGATTCTATTCAAGATATAAGTGAAGAATTCTGGGTTTGTACAACTTCCAAGTGGTCTTCATTTGTTGACTCCATTTTCTTAGCATTTTTGTAGCAATTTCCTTGATTTTGGATGATTCACCTAATATAAGATATAAGATAGAAAACAAACGTAATAACAAGTAATAAGAATTATAACAAATATTAGTATGAATTTGACACTAAAATCATGTGAATTATGCACTTATGAAGGGGATGAGAGAAATGTTATTCATCTGTATAGAATTACAATGGGTTGAGCCTCTATTTATATGTTAAGAAAACTTGTTACCCGATCTATGTGGAAACCCTAAAGTGAGACACAAGGGCATCTTAATCGATAAATTTGGTTTTATAATACTCTCCTGATGACCATTTTGGCTAACTCATTACAAATACACCTGAAAAACTCAAAAGAGAAAAATCTAAAATTTTATAAACATGTAAAGACTCAAACAGTGTTAGCAAGCATATGTTGATTCGTTATTATATTTATGATCTTATAATCATAAGAACATCCAAATTCCTTAAAGAGGTTTATGTTGATTTTAATATAATATAATGACCTAGTCAATGATGCGCATCCACTACATAAACGAATTGATACAACTCCTCCTTGAATGACCACTATGCTGAATAAATTGCTCATAGAAACCTTGCAAATAAAACCCAATGGGAAAAAATCTATACGAAGGAAAAAGAGAAAAATATCAACATTTTTGAATGGTGATTGAATGCCATCCATATGCTCCCTCGTTAAAATCTTGATAGGAAAACCACATGGGACAAAAACTTAAAACGAAGGAAAAAAAATACAACTTTTGACACTTTTATGGATACTAACTCAACTTATGAGTGTAGTAGCCATTTTTCTAGCACTACATTTCTCATATCATACAAATCAAAAAGAAAGTTCTATCAAGCATTTAAACAAAGTAAGTGTAATATAAAACATATAAACAACACAAGGGATAACGTGGTTCGGTATTGATACCTACGTCCACGGGAGATTAAAGCAAAAGGTTACAAAAGATCTAGGGATAAAATTTCTCTCACGCTTAAGAATACTTCAAGTCTCTCTACTCACTCTTCTTTCACCAAAAAATCCAACCCCTTAATGCTTTTAAGCTCCTAAAGAGACCTATACATCTGATATCATCAACTAATCTGGATTTTGGTCTTTCTCCAATTTTTAAAAACACATAAAAGATTGTTAAACCCGGTATAATTAAGTCAGATGGCTTCCTAAATATAATTTGAATCATCCAACAAATTTAATATATTATTCGGTCATATATTTATGTGAATGAAA
The DNA here is from genome assembly GCA_023531435.1 of Papaver californicum. Taxonomy (NCBI): domain Eukaryota; kingdom Viridiplantae; phylum Streptophyta; class Magnoliopsida; order Ranunculales; family Papaveraceae; genus Papaver; species Papaver californicum. The sequence continues at coordinate 455,771 of JAJJMC010019771.1, forward strand.
TATGAATCCTTAAAGGACTACCACGCCAAATGCATCATACAAGGAGAACAAAATATTATTGAACCAATCATAGGGCATGAGCATAAAAAACTATCAAATCGTTCTTACAATGACGATCATAATTCTTGTATAATGCATAATGACTACACCAACCTGTAATTCTCAGGCTTGGCAATTTTAAGGTGTTAAGTCGTGGATCAGAAACTGCATCAATTGAAAGACTAATCTAAACTAATTTGGATTGTATACCAAGAAATCATATATGTTGATATTCCTCTGCAAGGGGGTTCAGTGGTTCACAACCACCATTATTTATTATTTCGATAGCCAATGTAAACTAATATTTGACAATCATTAACTTACTATGATTCCACACAATTCTTAAAGTGTATGCATATCGTGAAAAATTCATGAATTACTTATACTGGGGCCCTTCATGAGCGTTATCATCTCCCCATCGAGTGAGGAAATATTAAATATTAGAATATGAATCTTGTTTTAATATACGCTATTGGAACACCATCTTGTTTGTACCTGAAAATTTCTCCTAGGAAAAACAATATACTGTTGAAGTACTTTTTAGGTTCGAGGATCAAAATCGTACAAAACAAATCCAAATAAGTAGGATATTTGTATTTGTCCTGCTTCAGTTACAAAGAGAGAAGATGTGTTGATCTTAGGAGAGAGAAGCAAAGGAAGTTGAAGGAATTGTTTGTGTATAATTGTGTGTTGTGGTGGAAAAATAGCAGAGCTTGAGAATGATTTTCTATCTCTTCTCCGTTTGTGGCTTATTTCTTGTTGTTCTGTTTTAAAATTGGCCCATCAGCCTATTTATAATGGTTGGTACCACATATTTTCCTTGTAAAGTAGTGGTAGTTGTGGGGAGATGGAGAAGTGGAGGTTGTGGGAATAACCGTCCACTTTGTCTCCGGGATGTTTCTGGAAACTTCTAGACCATGACTCAGTATCTCTTAAACCGCTCCAACATACCACTGACTTTGTAACTTCCTTGTCATGGGGTAGTGCTACACCCATGTTGATGTAAACCGCCAGACCAAAACCCCATATTTTATCTCCCCATTGTAATATGATTTGATGTCTCGTAAGAGTTAGTGGGCTCATGTAGTGCTACACCCATGTTGATGTAAACCGCCAGACCAAAACCCCATGTTTTATCCCCCCATTGTAATATGATTTGATGTCTCATAAGAGTTAGTGGGGTCATGGCTTGAAAGCCATGAGCCTTGTTGTAAAATAATGCTTCTATGGATTTTGTGCCAATTTTGTCGTAGCAATGGCTTAAGTAATAGCCCTAATTAGGGAGATTGGAGCTAGCATAAATAGAAGAATGATGTGGTAGCAGAAGAGCGTGGCGCGGTAGTAATGGAGCGTGGGACCCAGCAGTGGCCGTGGCAGCAGCGATGTTGCGTGGGAAAATGAGCTTGGGGCCCAGCATTGGCGCTTGGGGGCGCAACATTGGCGCTCGGGTGCGCAGCTGAGCTTGGGACCTATCATTGGCGCTTGGGGGCACAGTATTGGCGCTCGGGTGCGCAGCAGAACTTGGGGGCGGAGCGGAGCTTGGGGGCGCAACGGAGCTTGGGATCCAGCATTGGCGGTTGGGGGCTGAACATTGGCGCTCGGGTGTAGGGCGGAGCTTGGGACCTAGTATTGGCCCTTGGGGGCGCAGCATTGGCGCTTGGATGCGCAGCGGAGCTTGGGACCCATCAAATGAGCTTGAGGGTGCGGCAGCAGCACTAGCGCTGCTGTGGCCCACCTTTTTTAGTGCTGTGACTAGCACTTCTCCGTAGCTTTAGCTTCGTGGCCTTGGTTGACTTTACTGTTTTTTTCTCCTTTGTTATTTTGACACATTTGTGCTTGGAGCGTGGCTAGAGCTTACTAAAGCCTGCATTTGTTGTTGCCAGGGCTATTGCCTATATGCCATTATCAAATGTCGTGGCCATAAATTTGGCCTATGGTTTCTCAGTTTTATGAGATTTAATTGTTAGCATTTATGTTTATTCTCGAACATATTCAAGCGATTCAGCCGTTGAAGTTTGCAACTTGAGATAATGTTTGAAGCGATTCTGCAATTAGATGGTATTATGTATTTAGTAGCACATTTATTCAAGAATCATGTAAGATCTCAGAATGACCATTGTGCCCTTTTAGCTCGACTTTTGGTAAAATGACTATTTTACCCCTTGTTCAAATCTTGATGAATATAGCTTTCCACCTCTAATTATAAAATGAACATTTTACCCCTTGATATGTAAAATGACTATTGTACCCCTTGATGAGTAAAGTGACTATTTTACCTGGGGTGAAAAACTACCCAAATTGACTGTTTTACCCTTTGTCAAAAATCCACCATCAACACATCTGTAGCCTCTTTTAAAGTGCTACTTATTATATGTGATTGGATTTTCCCTTGTAAGAGACGTAAGCTTATATCAAGCAAAATTAGATATTTTACAAATGTATGACCTTTTTCGATCTTATCTTGTTGGGAGAGAGATAGATATAACTTCTAAGTTAATTAACACTGACTTATGGTAGTGTATGTATACTCTTCCCTTGATCATGGCAAAAATAGTTTTATGTCATATATAAAAACTTCAAGTTTCGTAAAGTATTATCCGAATAATTCGAGGACATATACTTATAATAATTTCTGGATTTTAACAACACTGGTTGTGCCACATATACTGACTTCAAGAGCCATAAAAAAATCTTTATGATTTTTTTTTTAGTCTACCTGACATACAAATTTTACATCAACCATGGATTTAATTGGTTATAGCCGAAAGCGTATAAAATATGCAAACAGATCTCCACTAACTTCGGCACTTGTAGGGTCAACGATATAATCTTTCACTTTATAATTAATTAAGGACACTTTTTCTTTATCAAAAAGAAATTAATTTATAGACCAATCTAGTCATAACAAGGACTAATGATATAGACTAATGATAGACACAATTTTGTGTCTTATTTGAGCTCATATTTATTGCTTTTACTCAATTTTTGTATTAATAATGTTATTTTAATTGTTTTTAGGTATTTTATGGAATAAATAATTTTGGAAAAGTTGTCAAGAAAATTGATAAAGGCACCTCAAAAAGTGTTAAAAGCACCCACTTCAATTGTTAAGGCACCCATGCCCATTTCAAATTTTAATTCTTGGCTGCCGGGAAAACTCTTTATACATCTGGAAGATTTGATACATGATTTAAAGAGAATTTTAAGGCATTAAGATAATATATCTTCTTTCTTTAATAGAAAAGAGTTTCACAAAGTTGGGAGACTCAAAGAAAAATCACGAGTCTGCCGTAAAAGGAGAGAATATCACTCGGGTTTTAATTTTCAAACAACAATATTATGAAAGAGATTTTATCTCAGGATTTAAATGGGCAACAACACCAATATCTCTCGAGTTTTAAGGCAAGATGATCATATTCTCAAGCTGTCGATCAGAAGAGTGAAAGCTTGTTCGAAAAAAAATATGAAAAAAAATAGAATCTCGATCTGCCATTAAAAAGAAATATATTCGAGAGATTTGAGGGATGCTTGTGTGGTTGGTATAAATAGGAGGAGTCGAGGAAACAAAGGGGGAGGCTGGATGAGGCCAGAAGCGAAGAAAAATCCATTAGAAAAACCCCCCAGAAAACTAGGGTTTTTGGCCAAGGAGCAAGGAAGAACAACGACATATACAAACAGTCGCTAAAACAGTCGCTGACAGTGTAACCTAATCTTTTGTATTCAGCGACTATTGCAACGGTTTCTGCTACAGTTCCTACGACAATTTTGTTTCTAAAACTCATATAAGGTGTAATTTTAATATGTCTGCGACGCGAATGGTCAGTTCTTTCTTGTAAATTTCAATTAAAATTATAAATAAATGGTTTCTTCTCCACTTTCTTGTGCTTCTTGTGCCATGAATAGCTAGAACCCCCTCTTAGGATTAGAGAGGAAGTCCTATTATATTTGCTAGAATGTTGTGATTATTTTCTATTAATTTCTCTTGGTCCTTATTCTTGGTTTGTCACGATCATGATTTTTTTCATATGTTATATAGTGCTTGATTAAGTGATAGATTTTCTTTATGAGAGACTAGCATTTTATAGTGAAGAAAAATTGTTAATTCTTTGAGAAAAATAATTGATTAAAAATTTCATATCTTCCAAGACGTAAATATTTTCTCCGAAATCGTCTTGCGTGATAATTTGAGAAAATTATAGAGAAAAGTTACAATCATTTAGTTCGTATAGTAGTGATGGAATCTTGAGTCCTAGGTTTTTCTTTCATTTGTAAATCATTTTTAGTATTTTAGGCATTTTTAATTTAGAATAAAATCACCAAATCAATTTTGTTATTAGCATATTAGTTAACTAAAAGTTAGAATCCTGTGAAACGAACCATACCTGCATACTGTCTCATCGACAGCCGTGCTCTTGCGGTATAAATTAAAATCCCATCAAGTTTTTGGCGCCGCTGCCGGGGATTTAGAAATTATGATTGTTAATGGCGGCATCTGGCTCAACATCTCCAATTGCCTGGCAGATTGCATGCCACCGAGCTATATAATCACGAATTGATTCTTCTGTCCATAAAGCGAGTGAATATAATCTATCCAATCCTGAGTCAACGGGTCTGTTGTACATGTACACTTCCAAAAATATTCGAATTAATTGCTCATACGAGTGAATAGAACTTTCTTGCAATTTATCATACCATGCCAGTGCCAGTCCCTTCAAACTTGACGGGAAACATCGACACATTACAGCATCATTTTGCTCCCAACGCACCATGATTCGGTTGTAATATTTCAAATGTGGGGTCGGATCCCTGGTACCATCATAGCATTCAAAAACAGGGATGCTACATTCTCGGGGCATTGGTGCAAATGCTAAATGTGGTGTCAATGGTGTTCGCCTAGCTTCCTTTAACACTTCCTCTATTCGCCCACCTTCTTTATTCTTTAGATTTCTTATTTCTTCCCTCATTTGCTCCATAGCTTTAAAGCATTTTTGCCATTGATCATGTTGTGGTCCTGGGTCTGCCCGATTCATCCTTTTTTGTCCAGGTTGTTGTGATGTGGATCTCAGTACCATTCTTTGATCTCGATTATTTCTTTCTCTTTTGCCTTCGAATCTGCTGGAACTTACTTCTTGTTCTCGTGTTCTGGTGGCAGCTGGTTCCGCATTCCGCTGGATTGTTTCTTTCAACGTTTGATTTTCTTTAGTTAATCGTGCGATTTGTTCAGCACAAGCTCGTTGCTCTTTGCGCACCCTATTCATATCCTCCATTAAATTTTGTATATGATCAATAGTGTTCTGGGTATTATCCTGAGATGGAGAATGATTATGTTCATTATTGTTTTTATTATTCTCCTGAAGTGAAGAATATCCCTCTGAATTGCTTTGCTGACTCTCTGGGTTATTTACTATTTCTCTTTGTTGAAGAATTCCTCTTGCGTAACTCTCTTGATTTCGTGAATTTTCAGCTTGTGACATGTTTTCGCTTTGTTTGTTTTCCTTTCGTAATGTTTTGTTTTCTTCTAATACCAATCCTTTGCTGCTTTCGAGAATTCCTTTGGTAGTATTCTATAAAAGTTATATGATTTCAAAAAAATTATTTATTTAATCAAAAACATAAGTAATTCAAACCATTTCAAATGAATAGATACTTCATAAGTTGAATAAATCTTTCATTTTCCTTAAATGTATACAAATTCATACAAAAAAAGGTAACAAGAAATTCTAAAGTTCAAAATTTTTTTTACTCATCAATGCTTTTTGCATGAATCAAAGATTTTGTATAAATCAAAAAATTAATGATTTCCATTGACAAAAACTCATTTGAACTGAATCATATCATTTTTCGGGGTTCGAAATCCCTGTATCAAATTTTTTTTTTATAAGGTAGGATAAATCCTTTATTCCTCACTGTTTCTAGCGCCAAATTGTGACGACCGTTTTTAGGGTCATCACAACCAAAAAAACTTAAGTTGTTTAAAAATGACAATACTCCAAGTGTAATTGATACAGAGAGATTGTAATGCAGAAAATCATAATTCAAATATAAATGAAACCAACTCAATATATAACGTGGTTCAGCTAATAAGCCTACATCCACGGGAAAATATGGTATATTATTTATCAACCACTTATTTTATACACATGGTAATATAATGAATTAAAGAAATTCAGTTCAATAGAGTTCTTAACCTAGTCTTAGCTTTTTCCACTTCTTGAATTTCTTTCAGAGTTTTCTCTCTCTCTGTTTTTGTTGTCCCCCTCTTTCTACTTCGGGTTGGTATTTATAGCAAAATACGATGGGTCCCTCTTCCTCACTCCTTCTTATCTTTATTTGACCAGTTTGATTTTATCTTGACTTTGGGCGCAGCCCATCTTACTCCATCCGTAATGCTTCTTACTAGTTCCGCTTGCTGATGCGCAGCTCCTCTTTGGATTGAACGTTTGTTGGTCCTTTGTCTTTGTATGTGGAGGTTGGCATGTGTGACATGTGGAATTTGACGCGGATCATATCTACTCTTGCATGATTGGAATTTATAGTGCGCGCGTGGCAGGGCGCAGATGTTTATGGAGCGCAAGAGATAGCCAGATGATTATGGAGCGCAAGAGATAGTCAGATGATTATGGAGCGCAAGAGATAGTCAGATGATTATGGAGCGCAAGAGATAGCCAGATGATTATGGAGCGCAAGAGATAGCCAGATGATTATGGGGCGCAAGAGATAGCAGAGCGCAAATGATTGTCTTGGCTATTGGTGATATTTTTTCTTGTGTACTTTCCACGTGTCTTATATGCATTAATTTAGTCTGACTTTTCTGCTCCCGGTGTCAGTTGATGTGTGACAAATGTTTTATAGATGTCTTCCTTTATTATTTATTTTGTTCTTGTACTTCTCAGTGTATCATAATATGATACTTCCTTCTTATGATGTGAACACGTGGAACTGATGAATTTATGTCCTTACATCACAAACTCCTAATTTTCCTCCCTGTAGAACACGTGTTTTGTAAGCTACATCACACCATTCTTTCCTACCCATTCTTTGACTGCACCTTCAAGGACTCGAGTCCTTTCAACTCGAGTAACAACACTGTCAACCTCTTCTATCATTGATCACCAGCTGCATCGACCTCTCCAAATGGTAGCAGCAGCATCGACTCTGGTCAATCGACCACTAGCCACAACAACATCTTCTGGTCCACGAACAACCAGCCACCACTCTCGACTACTCTTATTAAATTGCCTCAGAACCTTACTGACAATCACAGACGCAACATTCTTTCCCTGACTGCCATGAAGCCATCATTCGATCACCACCTTCTCCATTAACTGCCATGCACGAGTCTCTACCATTAATAACACATTCATTCTATGATTTTATACCAACCCATAGCAAATAACCCATCTGAGATTCTCCTCCATTATTCACCACAGCATAACCATCACAGACTCGAGTATCAGCATTGCCATGATCATCAATCACGATCAATCACGCTAACAACTTCTTCTCCAATCTCTGCCATTATCGAAATCATCTCAACTGCATTTGTTCACGGACACCAGCAACATTCATCAATCTTGATCATCATCTCTTATCACGGAAACTCAGTAAAGAGGGAAGAACCCTAAATATTTCACGTTTGAATTTGGGGAGGAAGAGGTGGCCCTAATCGATCAAGCTGGTGCCCTCATCAACATTTGAATTTTAACATCCCTTAGCGTATGACCAGGTGCTGGTAATATTATTATCATATGGGCATCCCTTATCATATGACGAAGGGCCAATATCCGGTTCCCTTAAAATGACCATTTTGCCCTCTATTCTTGTTTTGCTCATAACTTTCTCATACGAAGTCGGAATGACCCCGTTCTTTCGTCGTCGGCTTCGTAATTTAATCCTGGAATAGACTGATCTCCACTGGGTCTTTGGAAATTCTTCTCTTCTAAAGCTCCATTTCCTTGTTTCAGAGATGTGACCTACTAAAACACATAAACTACGAAAGTAATAATAATACACAATAATTCACACAAAATCTAGCAATTAAGTGTAAGAAAATGATACCTAAAATGTATAAACTATGCACTTATCAAATTCCCCCACACTTGCCTTTTGCTAGTCCTCGAGCAAACTACAAATCTAAACTAACCTAAAATACAACTCCATTTCGTTGAGGAAACGGTTAGACTTAGCACGTGTAACAAGCCTTTAGGTGTCCCTAGTGGACGAGTTTTGTCTCGTGAGGGTTTACAAGAGAGTTACCCACAAAACCTACTCCAACTTTCAAAGTACTCCAAAACACCTGCATCCAAAGAGCTACGAAGACATAAAGTTTCTGCACACTAACAATAAGAAATTAGAAGTATAAAGAACATTATTCTCATGCTTAACCCTTGAGTTAGGAGAAAACCACCATGTCAAAGGATCCAGGTTCGAGAGGGACCGAATATTTTTTCCTCACCAATAGGGTTTTATGAATTTGACACTCAAATGACGCACTTTAGGGTTCACACATGTGTGCAGGCAGGAATGAAGATAGAAACCTTACACACGTTGAATGGTAGGAAGGAAAGGTAACCTTCCGAATCATATGAAGATGTTATCCCATAGAAAGTGGGACGAAAAAGAACCCCTTTTTATTTTCTAATGACCTCTAATAAAGGAAACCAACCACTATGCAAGGATGAGAATGCCTACTTACCTTTTCATCCGATCGGCAATCAACACCAATCTCACAACATCCAATAGAAACGTCTTCGGTCTTCAACTGTAGATGATGAACTCTTGAACTTCGTAGAACCTTGACAATTTGTAACTCATTTCCTCAATTTCTTGTTGTTAGAAACTTCTATATATATTTCTTCTTCCCCACGGCCTTAATGAATGAATACTAAAGCAAGGATAATCGTTTTTTTTTTTTTTGAGACACAATATAAACTGAAAAATAAATGATGAAATTACTACGACCGTGGGATAAAGACTTTACCACTTGGTTCTTCACAACATGTATTGCCTTGATATCATGAACTTAACTAACTCACATCTTTTGATTTCTTTCGCTTTTGTACTTACTTTTCAACTAGCATATAGAATTTTGCTCCTTGTAGTGTTGCTTATAAACCTGAAACATCTTCAACTTTCTTAAAATTTGTAATCATACACTTGTTAATGATGATATGTTTCTATGGACCTGTTGTTGTCGAGAGAATAGTGCCAACTGCAAACAAGACTAAAAGATAGAGTTAGCAATTCTGATGACACCCTCATGATTGATAGAAATAGCACTCAAGAGATCAAAAAGTAGTGCTGAAATTGGTGCGAGGTTGGGTAGCTCATCATTCTACCTGGAATTTACGCAGATGAAACATTCTAAACGGACAATTGAAAGTTTGGTGCCTCACTCATGGGTATTGAATGATCAACAACTCTAATATTGTATTCTCTACCGGCAGTTTAAGTCCATTTTTGTCAGCTCTAGCCTCTCAACAACTAAGCACTCCGAATATAGTTCTCTAATAATTCTAAGTTCAGAGTTAGAACTCCGTATGTAAACGTAGCTAGAAGTATACTAAGTGACTCTAAAATATCTAAAAGTTTGAGGTTTTCATGCAAATAATCTCGAAAAAGTTGAAACTTTTCTACCTAAAAAGTGTATACTTAAGAACTCTATATGCTTAAACTCCCCCACACTTAAACTTTACATTGTCCTCAATGTAAACTAACTCATCCAATGTAAAATCACGGTGGGAAATCCTAAAATCCTAAAATGATATAAAACAAGCAACAAAAACTAAAAGAGAAGGTGAAGGAAACAAATCTGATGGGTTGACTCCCATGAAGCAAATGATAATATCATATAGCAATAGTCGGAACAACTGTGGTTCATCTGGATCAAATAGTGCTATCACCAGTATAAGGAACCTGCAACAAGCCAAGAAAAAGAACAAACCGAGCTCACCCTTATCTAGTTTTTTGTTTAAGACAACTACTTCTAGTCGTGGTTCAGGTTCAAGCTCTATAAAAGGGTCTAGATAAAATATTTTCATGGGCTGGATTTCCTCGTAGGCAGGATCAACAGGGTCAGGTTGTAGAGTCTTGAATAACTCAAGTAAGAACTTAGAAGCACATAATAATAACCTGAATAATTGTGGATCCTCAAAGTTAATCTGATTTGACTCACACAGTTGATTACTATGAAAATGGTCATTCTTAAGCAAATGTGTCGATTCTACTCTCCTAAAGTAATCAGGCTTAGTCTCAAAACTTAATAACTAACACATTTGAAATTCATACGTTCCCACATATGGAAGAAAACATTTTGGTGGGAAAACAAAGTCAATCTTGGTATTATCGCCTAGGTAAACCACATCGACCAGAGGATGGGTTTCTAACAGATGAATTGTTTTCTGGACATTAGGTTCAGGAAGTATAGTTTGAAGATGATCTTGCAAAATAGTAGAGGTGCATATGTCAAGTCCCAAGTTAGGGACCTTTCTAAGAGTCAAAGGTAAGGTACAATTAGATTGATAATCACCTCCACACTTAGAATCTTGGGTGTCTCTAGATAGACTAGTCACTATTGCCCTACTTTCTAGATCGTCAGGCGATGGTTTAAGGGTCAAGGTCAGATCTTTCTCGACAGATGGAATGAGTCGAGATTCGGGTAGGACTAAAGATTCAATTCCAGGCTTCCATTTATTAGTGTCAAACAGTGGTGTGGAGTCTAACAAGGCGTTGACTTCACAAATAACACTTTCATCATCAAAATCATGCCCAAAGTGCGCTAAACAAGCCTCTAATGGATCATCTATATGGTTCTGGAAGTGAGTTTCATGGACTATTTCATCAATTATGCAAACATTTTCATGATTGTCAAGATCAGGAGGAGAACGTGCAACATGAAAAATATTCACTTCCATTTTCCAGCTAACAAAAGTAAGTTCCATAATACCATTCCTACAATATATGATTGCATTAGAAGTTGCTAAGAACGGTCGTCCTAAAATGATAGGAATGTGACCACTAGGGTCTGTCACAGGTTGGGTATCAAGAATTACGAAATCCACAGGATAAACAAAACTATCAACCTGTACAAGAACATCTTCTACTACTCCTATAGGAATTTTAATGGACCTATCATCCAATTGGAGTGTAACACTAGTGGGCTTCAATTCACCAAGCCCTAATTGCTCATACACAGAATATGGAAAAAGATTCACACTAGCCCCTAGATCTAACAAAGCATGTTCAATCTTGTGTTGTCCTATAGTGCAAGCAATAATAGGACAACCAGGGTCTTTGTATTTGGGTGGTGTTTTCTGAGTAATGATAGAGCTCACTTGTTCAGCAAGAAAAGCTCTCTTATGGACATTTAATTTTTATTTCACAGTGCACATATCTTTTAAGAACTTAGCATACATAGGAATCTGCTTAATGGCATCTAAGAGGGGAATATTGATTTTAACTTGTTTGAACACTTCTAAGATATCATTAGGGATGGTTCCTTTCTTTTGGGATACTAACCTTTGGGGGAATGGAGCGCGAGGAACATAAGTGTTTTCAGATTCACCTCTCTCAGTTTCATTGGTTTCTTTTTGTGTAATAGTAGGTGGGTTCCTATCTGTCTCTTTCTCCTTAGGATTACTATCATGGTTATCGATGACCCTGCCGCTTCTCAAGGTAGTGACGGACTGGACATGATCTGAGGGGTTAGCACCAGGTATGCTTACCTCATAAGACCCCTTTGGGTTAGGCTGTGTTTGACTTGGGAACTGTCCCTTGTCTCTCTCATTTATTTGGCTAGCGAGCTGACCTATTTGTCCTTCTAAGGTTGCTATGGACCTTGCATTGTTCCTTTCTATACTGTCTAGTCGTTTTTGGGTGGCCTGCACATTTGAAGACTTTCTTCTATACTAGGTACTCTTTGGTTAGAAGAATCAGTAGGACCGGATGATTTCTGCGTATAACCACTAGTATTACTAGGTTGACCTTCATACTGACCTCTAGACCAGGAAAAGTTAGGGTGTCTTTCCCACCCTAGGTTGTACGTATTGGAATACGGGTCAAATCTACGACGATTGTCTTGGTAGAGAGCATGGACTTGTTCTCCACCATCGTCATGAATGACTTGGTCTACAGACTCAACAAAAGGTCTAGATTTAGCACTATGTTCTATTGATCCAAGTCTTCTTGTCAAAGAAGCTATTTTAACGTCAGAGTCGAATTCGATATCAACTCTATGCTCCCCCTTTCTACTAGCCATTGACCTTATGGGTTCCTTAGCCCCCCAATCCTGGGTTTTATCAGACACCTCATGCAAAAACTTATAACCCTCCTCAGGGGTTTTATCAGCGAAATTACCACCACATAGTGATTCTACCATGGTCATTGTTTTGTGATCTAACCCTTCGTAGAGAATCATAGTAAGTTTCAAGGTATCGAATCTATGGTGTGGACATTGCATCAGAAGTTCATGGAACCTTTCTGAATAATCCTGGAGAGATTTTCCATCTTGCTGCGAGAAACTATTAAGACTTTGACGTAAGGCTGTGATTTTATGCCTAGGAAAAAATTTATGCACAAATAACTTAGTCATCGCATCCCAAGTATGGATGGAAGAAGATGGTAAGGCATCAAACCACGATTTCGCCTTATCTTTTAAAGAGAAGGGAAACAATCTCAATTTTAAATATTCATCGGTCAAGTCTTTAATCTTCAAAGTACCACACAGTTCCTCAAATTCTCTAATGTGGGGAGTAAGGGTGTTTGGCAAAGCCTGGATGGTATTAGTCTTAATTTCATAGTGGGCTTTTGTGGTAGGCAAGACAATGCATGACGGTTGAGAGACTCTAGTTGGGTATATGTAGTCTCTCAAAGTTTTAACTGGAGGGTCTACACCCTCATTATCGGTTCTATCCATGAATAATGAATTATTTCTAACAAGACGATTATCTGATCTCTATCCCAACTTATCTGTGTGTTGGGCATATACTAAGAAAATAAAAATAAATCATAATTGGAAGGAAATTTTTAAACAATCACAAGCAAGGCTGACTCAATCAAATCACATATTGAATCTAGCAAACAAAAAGCATGATGGCTCCACTTAGATTGTTCTATACCAGCTTCTATTCTTTCGAAAGGCAATTAGTTACAGTTCTAGCAAACCTCTTAGAACAATCCGAATTAGATTAAGTCGAAGAGAAACAGGATAAGCTCTAAAGAGCTTTGATAACCCTGTCTCTTTGGCACTTTTCCATGGGTTACAAGGCGGCTCTAATCAACTTAAAATAATCTTCTTGAACCTTGAGTTGGGGTAACAAATTAACCAATACAGTCCTTTTGAACCAGTTTCCTTTAAGCTCGTTACCCTATCGGTCTCGTTCTAGTCAAAATTTTAAGGTTTAGGTTCGCGTTTGGTAACGTGTTCCTAAGGCGGGCAAGAAGGAAACAATGATGAAATACGAGTCCTTATCTTATATGGCAAGTTCTTGCCCTTTACTAGAAAAGTAAATCCGTATTCAGGTCCTCAGCATATATGCACACGAAGGAATACAATAAACCCACTTGCAAGGGATTCGTGGGTTGATCGAATCTTACCTCCCGTAACAGACGGGGGATGAACCGTTGAAGTCGACTCAGACCACTGACTCCTGTGTCAGTGTACGAACCCAAGGGGCTGAGACAATATCGTAATTGTCGTCCTTCCCTGTGCAGTTTATATTTAATACTACCCTTCCGTAGGGTTTAAAAATAATAATGTGCGTAATGTCCAAAAATAAAAGAAAATTACAAACATAATTAAATATTTCCTAGTACAGTTTTTCTAAATTAAATTAACTAATAAAAATCCTAAAAAACAAAAATTAATTATTTGTCTTCTTCTGCATTCGTTCAGCTTTAACTTTACTCCAAGTCTTTTAATCACCAAAATCTTTGGCTCAATTTCTTTTCGTTTCCGTTCCCAAAACCTGCATCAGAAGATAAATACCAAGAGCGTAAAATTGAACAACAAAATAAAATCCAACCTAAAAAATAAATAATAAATCTAATCGAAAAACAACTCCTCGGCAGCGGCGCTAAAAACTTGATGCGTCGAAAAACCGACTTTATTTTACCGCAAGCGCACAGTGTCGAAAGATGTAGACAAGAGAAAATACGGTTCGTTCCCACGAGGAGTTTGGATTAAAATATTTTTTTAGGTTTTTTTATAAATAATTAAATTAACTAGTGAATTAAAACTATTTAATAAAGTTGGAAAACAGTAAGAGGAAAACGTTAAAGTTCCGGGAATCCGTTGTAGATTAGGGTTTAATTGCGTTCGTCACAAAGGGTCTCGATTTTACTCATGTAAAATAGCAAATATAGCTACTAATACACGGAAGATTTTTTGTTTAAGAATCGAAGAAAGATTTTTTAAAAAGAATTGTTTGTTCTCAACGTAAGGTAAAATTTCGAAGTACTAAGTATACGTGGCATAAAGAGTCAAAAAATATTCATAAAAACGATTTTATACAAGGTTTCAACGAGTCCTTCTACTAATCAAACAATGAACATGAAAAATCATCGAGAAGGTAAAACGTTGAGAAAGAGACAAAACATTAATATTAAGTTCATACAGTTGAAAACCCTAGTTCTGAAACATAAAGAAAACCATCTCTACAAGTTCATCCTTTCGCCCTAACAAGGGAATTAGCCCAACATGGATTTCTTAAAAACCATGAAAATTAATTAAGAAAATAATACAAACTAACCCTTTAAATTTCTCCCGTGAAGTTCTGTATCTGAGCTTGTCTCCAAATTGTTTCTGTGTCCGGAGCTTCTGTATCCTCAGATCTGTTTGTGTCCGGAGGTAAGAGTATGGTGTATATATAGGTAATTCTGTACAAGTCTTCTTAGAGTTTCATATGAATTAGGAAACTCACACCACCGTCATGCTAACTTCCCATACACGGTTCAAGACTTTCCTAATTTTGTCTTTCCTAACTTGAGTCACAAACTCCTAATTTTTCTCCGTGTAGAACCCGTGTTTTGTAAGCTACATCACACCATTCTTTTCTACTCATTCTTCGACTGCACCTTCAAGGACTCGAGTCCTTTTAACTCGAGTAACAACACTGTCAACCTCTTCTATCACTGATCACCAGCTGCATCGACCTCTCCAAATGGTAGCAGCAACATCAACTCAGGTTCATCGACCACTAGCCACAGCATCATCTTCTGGTCCACGAACAACCAGCCACCACTCTCGACTAATCTTATTAAATTGCCTCAGAACCTTACTGACAATCACAGACGCAACATTCTTTCCTTGACTGCCATGAAGCCATCATTCGATCACCACCTTCTCCATTAACTGTCATGCACGAGTCTCTACCATTAATAACACATTCATTCTATGCTTTTATACCAACCCATAGCAAATAACTCATCTGAGATTCTCCTCCATTATTCACCACAGCATAACCATCACAGACTCGAGTATCAGCATTGCCATGATCATCAATCACGATCAATCACGCTAACAACTTCTTCTCCAATCTCTGCCATTATCGAAATCATCTCAACTGCATTTGTTCACGGACACCAGCAACATTCATCAATCTTGATCATCATTTCTTATCACGGAAACTCAGTAAAGAGGTAAGAACCCTAAATATTTCACGTTTGAATTTGGGGAGGAAAAGGTGGCCCTAATCGATCAAGCTGGTGCCCTCATCAACATTTGAATTTTAACATCCCTTAGCGTATGACCGGGTGCTGGTAACATTCTCATATGGGAATCCCTTATCATATGAAGAAGTGCCAATATCCGGTTCCCTTGAAATGACCATTTTGCCCTCTATTCTTATTTCGCTCATAACTTTCTCATACGAAGTCGGAATGACCCCGTTCTTTCATCGTCGATATAAGATGGAGGGTAGAAATCCTGGAATAGACTGATCTACACTGGGTCTTTGGCCATTCTTCTCTTGTAAAGCTCTATTTCACTTGTTTCAGAGATGTGACCTACTAAAACACATAAACTACGAAAGTAATAATAATACACAATAATTCACACAAAATCTAGGAATTAAGTGTAAGAAAATGATACCTAAAATGTATAAACTATGCACTTATCACTTGGGCCTGATGGGAGTTACCAACTGAAATTTCACAAGCCTTAGCCTTGTACCTTTGACCAGTCTTTGAGTGTAGGTATATTTCGCTAATGTAAACCGAGCTTATTTATTTTTAGTCAACCTTGCATTTGCATTTGCACCAAAAAAAATAAAATAAAATGTCGAACTGGTACTATGAGGACCAATACAATGCGTATTGGCCTGAATTTCAAAATGGACAATATCCCTACTATGACCATAGTGTGGATAGTACTTGGGACCACTACCAACCCTCTGGAGGTTATGATTCAGACCATGGTGATCCCAATTACCATTCACACATGCAACAATCATACAAACCGAAAAAAGAGCAATACTATAATCAAAATATGAGTTCTCCGTCTTTGGAGGATTTTATGAAGCAGTTGCAACATAATACTTCTTATGATCAATGCCTTTCTTTAGAAGATTCTCTTAAGAAGTTGACTAAAAATTAACGTAGGAGAGACTTATTAATGCAAGAATTTTATGAAGAGTCACTTAGGTGTGAATTAGATCAGAAGAAAAGAATTGCAACTTTAAGTATTACTCTAAATGAACTTAATCAATTAGATAGGGTTCAACCATATTTTCGTACTTGTATGATGATGAGGATAATGTTGATGAAGAATTTGAAAACTGTAGTTATAATGAAGAGGAAGTTGTCACACCAATTGAGATTCATGGTAATATTGATATTTGTAGTTCAAATCCTAATAATTTTGATGATTATTTACCTATCCAAGAGGAAAAGGATTTAACTAGAGATACCATTATTATAGATGGTGAAATATTTTCTTATTATTATGAAGACGATGATGGTTTAGAGGAACGAGTTTATCCCGAGACTAGTGTTTTAGAGTCCAACGATTCAAAAACCATAGTCTCTGACGAAGATGATAGACTGATAGAGATTTTAAATATGAGTGAGGATGCACCACCTGATTATAACTTAGAAGAAGCAATTGACCATTTTCAGGAATATGACGATCTAGAATTAGAGAAATTGTGGCTATTCTATCCAAGGACACTGAAAATTATAAGTTTGGGGGTGATTATCATTCTCCTAGTGCTTTACCTTTGACTCTTAGAAAGATCCCTCACTTGGGACTTGACATATGTGCACTATATTTTATAAGATTATCTTCATACACATTTTACCGAACCTAATCATATCCAGAAAGAAGTTTAGTTTTTAGAAACCCATCCTCTGGTTGATGTGGTTTACCCAAGCGATAATACCATAATTGACTTTGTTGTCCCACCAAAATTTTATTTACCAAATGTGAGAACATATGAATTTCAAACGTGTCAGATATTGAATATTGGAGCTAAGCCTAATTATTTTAGGAAATATGAATCGAAATATTTTCATGAGAATGACCACCACTTTCATATATTTCATTGTGGTCAACTTTGTGAGTCCAACTCGATTGACTTTAAGGATCCACAATTATTTCGATTATTATTGTATGATTCATAAGTTGTGACTAATCCTTTCTTATTATGGCTGAAGACTTTAAACTTAGCGCTCTATGGGAGGCAACCCATATGCTTTTGGTACACGATGCTGGCAATATCTTTCCTTATCTCTTTTACTTTGTTCATTATTTTCTCTTTGTTTATGCTTTCATTCACTTATCTTTAGACATCAAGGACCATGTTCAATTTAAGTTTGGGGGTAAGGGAGAAAAATTTAAAATTTTTAGTTGTACTAAAAACTCCAAAATCTAGAAACTTGTGAACAATTCAGGGTGACACTAACCAATCTAGGTAGATGGAAACAAAATTCTTGTCTATAGGAATTGGCGTGCCCAGAAAATTGGTCTATTCATATTCGAATGCGTAATTCAGGTGTTATAAATAACATGATAATCATTGAACAAGCATATCTCGGAATCATCATAACCATATCACTTTTTGTTTTTATTTTTACAATTTTTTGTTTCTCTAAGTGATTTGGTGAGGTACTAGTATCGCCTTATTGTCGTCGTTGGGAGGAAGTAGAATGATTGAGATCAAGCCCCATTATCGTATTTTATATAGACAAAAAAACTCAAAAAAAATATTATTTTTTAAAAATAAATAATTTTTATGTTCAATAAATCGACCGTTGGGGCCCTTGTATATACCAGCTGAGTTGATATTAGGATTAAGACCAGTGAGAGCGTATCTCAATCCATTAGGATTCATCCTGGCACTGACTTTCATACAGATATTCTAGGAAACACCGTTCACCTTAGTCAACATATGCACACTTCATCACTTCTATATTCATCTTCTAATTTATCCATCTGTTTGAAGTTGATTGATTTCGAGCAATGTGAATGTTGACAATTTTTATCAAGTTTTGGAAAGTTCAAAGATTATTTGAGTAGAGTTTTGCATCTTATATGAATTTTAGTACGTTGAGTGCAAACTTGTGTACATCAATTGGATCCATGCAGGGTAATGATTTTTATAGCCAAAGAATTTAGTATGCCAACTAAATAGCTTGTTTAATGTCTATCCTCAATCGTTCACAGGTAGCTAGGAGTTGGAGTAAATGTTTGTGGGTATACCTCTTGTAAACCCTCACGAGACAAAACTCGTCCACTAAGGCCACTTAGGGGTTTAAAGGATTGTTACACATGCTAAGTGTAGTTGCGATTCCTGCGAAAGTGAGTTATGATTTTTGTTTTTTAGATTAGATTTGCTCGAGGACTAGCAAAATATAAGTTTGGGGGTATTTGATAGACACAACTTTGTTTCTTATTTGAGATCATATGTATATTGATTTTACTCAATTTTCGTATTAATAATGTTATTTTAATTATTTTTAGGTATTTTTATGGAAAAGTTGGCAAGAAAATTGATAAAGGTACCTCAAAGAGTAGTAAAGACACCCATGCTCATTTCAAATTTAATTCTTGGCGGGAAAACTTCTTTATACATCTGGAAGCTTTGATACGTGATTTAAAGAGAATTTTAAGGCATTAAGATAAGATATCTTCTTGCCTTAATAGAAAAGAGTTTCACAAAGTTGGGAGATTCAAAGAAAAATCACGAGTTTGCCGAAAAATGAGAGAATATCACTCGGTTTTTAATTTTCAAACAACAATATTATTAAAGAGATTTTATCTCAGGATTTAAATGCGCAACAACATCAAATATATCTCTCGATTTTCAGATAAGTCAAGAGGATCATATTCTCAAGTTGTCGATCAGAAGAGTGAAAGCTTGTTCGAAAGAAAAAAAAGGAAAAAAATAAAATCTCGATCTGCCATTAAAAAGAAAATATATCCAAGAGATTTGGGGGATGTTTGGGTGGTTGGTATAAATAGGAGGAGTCGAGGAAACAAAGGGGGAGGTTGGATGAGACCAGAAGCGAAGAAAAATCCATTAAAAAAACCCCCAGAAAACTAGGGTTCTTGGCCAAGGAGCAAGGAAGAAGAAAAAGCAAGAACAACGACATATACAAACAGTGCTGACAGTGTGACCTAATCTTTTATATTCAACGACTATTGCAATGATTTCTGCTACAGTTCCTGCGACAGTTCTATTTCTAAAACTCATATAAGGTGTCGTTAAATCGTTATGCAATTTTAATATGTCTTCGATGCGAATGGTCGGTTCTTTCTTGTAAAATTTTAATTATAATTATAAATAAATGTGTTTCTTCTCCACTTTCTTGTGCTTCTTGTGCCATGAATAGCTAGAACCCTCGCCTAATATTAGAGAGGAAGTCATATTATGTTTGATAGAATGTTGTGATTATTTTCTATTAATTTTTCTTGGTCCTTATTCTTGGTTTGTCACGATCATGATTTTCTTCATGTGTCCTATAATGCTTGATTAAGTGAGATATATTCTTTGTGAGAGACTATCATTTTATAGTGAATAAAAATTGTTAATTCTTTGAGAAAAATAATTGATTAAAAATTACATATCTACCAAGACGTAAATATTGTGTTCGAAATCGTCTTGTGTAATAATTTGAGAAAATTATAGAGAAAAGTTACAATCATCTAATTCGCATAGTAGTGATGGAATCTTGAGCCATAGGTTTTTTCTTTCATTTGTAAATCATTTTTAGTATTTTAGGCATTTTTAATTTAGAATAAAATCACCAAATCAATTTTGTTATTAGCATATTAATTAAAAGTTAGAAATTGTAATTTTAAAATCCCTATGGAACGAACCATGCTTGTATACTGTTTCATCGACAGCCGTGCTCTTGCGGTATAAACTAAAATCCCATCAGCTAACAAGCCAGATGCGCACTCACTAATCTTGAGTGTCCTAGCATATTCCAAATACAAGTGGAACGGTTTTAAATTTCTGAGATTAGTACCATAAGGAAAAATAGAAATTGCTCAATATCCATTGGGAATGCAGCAATTTCATGTTTCATTGGTGTTTGCAATTGTAGATTGCATAACAACGATATCACATCCTTATAGGATCGATAGAGAAAATCATTTTCAATTGTCTTATATGATTTGTTTTAAGAAAATAAAGAAATCATTGTCGTTATAAGCTTTAAAAAATTCAGTATGTGGTTGATGAATGGTTTGTTGTAAAAAATAGAAACCAATAGTTTATTAATCAGAGAACAAAGTCATATTTGACAGCTAATGGTTTCTTATAAAACTATGATTTGTGTTATTGTGTTTGAATTGACGAAAAAGATCAAACCATATTGGTTAAAAATTCTTGGAAACGCCAATCCCAACCTCACATCTCATTGGATTAATGGAATATCTATTGGTTCGATTTATCAAAATTAATGTCGTCAAAAAAGAAAATTGTTTTGGTCATCGTATATTAACAGATGATTTCTTATATATAAATTAGGATATAACTCATGTCGTAACGGCACGGATTTAAGTTGATGTTAAGTGTTTCAGTTATAACTTAAATTACTTGCAGGGAAATAAACATGTTCGGTACATATTCATGTCACTTAGTCCCACATATTGAAAAGTAGCCAAATGATTACCAATTTAGATGAACCCAATCAAATTAGAATCACCCAAATTGCATATAAGTCCTTCTCAGACTAAATCCATTCGAATGATCAACATCTATTTTGCGGCAGGCGATTGCTTCGTCCTCGAATCATGTGTTGACATTGTTTAAATCATTAAACAATACGCGGGAGGTCTGGGTGACATTTTTATTTGAGCAGCAATTTTGTCGAAAAAGACAGACTCATACAACTCGTACTTCCTAGGGAGACTTATCGTAATTTCTGTAGAAAACATATGGAAGATATATCATCATGACAGCACACGGTACAAAAATGCTGCTTTGAAAACAATAGACTGTTTATTCCTGAACATTTGCAGATTGTGTGCATAGGTAGTGCCTAATCTATTAGACTTATGTGTACTTATATGCCGCACATTCATTCCATGTACATGAGAACTATGTTTTGGTTTTCTTTGTACACTTAATGATGAAGGTATTAGGTTTTAACTAAATCCATTAACTAATCTATTATATATGTGGGATCTGATGCAAATGTCTTGATGGAGAACTTCCCGAATATAGCCAAACCACAACACATAAACCTAATAAACCATTATTAGAAGTAGCAAACTACAAAGTCTTAGGTTCCCCGTTCACCACCGTATTTCAAACAAAACCCACTATTCAACTACATAATTTAACTTAATCCTAACCAATTTATATATTAGTTTCACCACAAAAACTTAACCAAACTCTTGTAATATCTTTTGAAGTAAAGGGGCTCGTGAACCATCATTAGAAAAACTCACTTCTGCACTTGGGCTGAGAGCTGTCGGATTGAATTCCAATAACAATTCACAGCCACCACTAACAAAGGCAAAGTTAGCTCTGATGTGTTTAACCACTTCATTTATGTATTCCAGAAACGGAACACCACCGTGGAAAGTGTCCAGCAATGCGTTTCTTAAGATGCTCAGTAAAGAAAACATGAAGACATTAATCCAGTCAAACCCAGTTTCAAAGAATATATCCCCTAAGTTATACCAGTATGCCAAATGAAAGCACTCATTGTGGAACTGAATACGAAGCCCTGCTATAATAAGATCAGTGCCTATAAACTAAAGTTACAATCGAAACCGGCAAATTAGTACCCAAAATCTAAAATTAGTAGCAAAAGCTACAAAGAAGTGCCCATAAGTGAACCTCGATCATTACAATATCTGTTGCTTTCTTAAGTTCAAAAGATTTTTAGATGGATTACACAAAAGTAAATAATACCCAACACTTTTGGAGTCCATTTCGAAGATGTATTTTGCCGCAAGTTCTTTTAGTTTGACGTTCTTGTGGATCTTGCAAGCATTTAACAATACTCCCCATAAGCAGGATCAGGTTTCAGAGGCATATCTCCTGCTGCGGTGGTATTAGTATCTTTAAAAATGGAACCTCGTAGCTAATAGCTGCTTCGTTCCTTTACATTAAGTTGAAATCTGTAAATTATTGTATTGGTCCAACATCTTAAGCTAGCACTTATTTGACTTATTTGATGTGAAATGTTGCAGATGAATATATGTGGGCATAAACTAATTTTCTGCTGATGTAATGAGCTCCATCTTCCAGCTGCACTGTGCCACTTTCTACTATTTACTTTTTTAGGTATTAAGATCAGCACCTCTATGTCTTACTACTGCTCTTGCATTGTTTTTTTTTTTTTTTGGTATATGTTTTAGGTTCATCGGTGAATAATGAAGTCATGTGTTGGATTCAGGTCTAAAATAGTGGATTAGTGACATATTTTACAATAAATCAGATTTCATTAGGATTTTTAGTCTGTACCAAAATATCATTGTTACATCACTATATTCCTTTAAATTTCTACACTGCTTTATTGTCTTTTTTTTCCTGTCCGTCTTCTTTTCTCTTTACTAACTACCTTTCTCCTGAATCAATGCAGCCTTTCTGAAATTCTATTTCATTGTATATGTACACTTTAATATGACAGAAAGATACACTCCATCCTTCTTTATGGATGCATATGCAACAGCCATAGTCTCTCCACGGAAAGCCTTTCTCACTTCTATCCAGTATGTCTCTTTTCTTAGCTCTGTTGTTAATGATTATTCTCATTACTGTTTCCAGTTTCGCTTCGGAAGAATATGCACTATTGGGTCTTAAATCTGGAATAGGAGACCGTTCAAATAGTTTGCACGATTGGTCTAAAGTAAACCAAACTGACAACACCTCTTCTTCCATCTGCATCTGGTCAGGTATCATTTTCCTTACTGATATTCAAAATAACTTCGTTGTTATTGGTTTACAGCTATCGCAAAGAAACCTGTCCAGCTCGATATCAGGAATATACATAAAAGTCCTGAGTAATCTTGTTCTCCTCAGTCTCATTTACAATTCTTTTACTGATGAACTTCCCTCTGAAACATTCACTACTCTCGCCAATCTTACATTCTTAGACATCAGTAGAAACAACTTCGATGGCCATTTTCCCACGGCACCATCAACGGACATTGGAGGTCATAATCAACTTAAAGATGATCCACAGAAGAAGAACCAACTGGTTATTCTTGATGCATTTAGCAACAGTTTCTCAGGTCCACTGCCTGATCAACAACTTACCAAGCTTGAATTCCTAAACGTGTTGAATTTAGCTGGTAGTTATTTCGAAGGTCCAATACCTTCTTCGTATGGGTCATTCAAGAACCTTCAGTTTCTTCATCTCGCCGGGAACTTACTTGATGGTGATGCGCTCAAGAGGCTTGCTTTCTTTCAAAGCAGTGGAGATGGCAGTGTCAATCAGTGGATAATAGGTTCATCAGTGAATAAAGAAGTGCGAGGTCATGATGCAATTTACCCGCAGGGAATCCGGCCAATTATTACATATTTGCTTTAAATATAAAACCAACCTTGGAGCAAGATAGAACGGAACAGGCTCCCTAGATTGCATGGAAGTCTGAACTTGCCAACATGTCCAGAAGGCCAAGAACAAAAATAAAGATAGCTACAGAAAACAGAACTAACGAAATCTGAAGTAAATCTGATCCGAAATTTCCATTCGCAAATGATCTCTTGGTCTAGAATTGAACTGAATCACCTGACCATGATGCAACTGTACCCCCTTCTTGGCATAGGAGGTATTCATAAACAGGTTACCTGAAAATAAACCAATAACCAAAACATGATAATGTAATCAAAATACTATTGACAAAGTCTTAGCAATCAAATTATTACTATTTCACCTATTCCGGCTTAACTCAATAAAATGTACTTAAAAAATTTAAGCACATCTAATAAGTTCGAAAAAAATAATAATTAAAGAGCAAGAATTTCCAGCTTCTTACCTCAAGTGGGTCAGTTTCTCCCTCCAGCTCAACCATCACTGGTGCATTGAAAGTGAAACTGTCAAAACAAAACATAAGCATTGTTTGTTAGTAAAATAAAAATCTTTCCATCTCAACAAATTACACCATTATTAGCAAAGCTTCAACTCAAATAACACAATATAAAGACCAAAATGTCCCATACTAATCTGCAGAGCACGTGTACCAAGGATTCTTGTTCATTCATACTTAGTCATAAATTTAGAAGTCTTTCTATATTTTTCAATTGGTTCAGCTTCCTCTTTCTCTTCACCTTCTATAACCACATGCTCAGCAGCCTCATCCTCATTGTTATTCTCAACATCCTCTTCTTCTCCTTCCTACAAATATTCACAATCAATCCTTCAGCTTCATTATCAACGGTGAACATCAATTATATGTAGTTATTCATTGGAACTAACCAAATGATGTTAGGTTTACAGACTCCATTTTTAGTATTTACTTCATGTAATGAATTTGAAAAACTACAGAATCATAACGTCCAATCACTGAATATCTGAGTGCGATTGTCACCGTATAATCCAGGGTATACCTAATAGTTTAAGCAATTGTTAAATTAAATTTGTTAAGCTCACGCAAAACAAACTAAATTTGTAAAAATTGGTGAAGGAGAATTACCGTCCAACCAAATGCTATGCTATCTATGTCTTCCGCCGGGCCATTTTGAATCCAAATTTGAGCAGTGGTGAATTGATCTTGTTGTACATTTAGGCAAGTAAGAAAACTCCTATTCACCACTTTAAGCTTTATTTCAGAGTCACAGACTGATAAAAACTGTTGATATGCTTTGAATCAGTCGTTGCCCGCCTAAACGGTATATGTAATGTATTATCACTGGGATTGTTTCCGCTTTCTAGTCGAATTAGGGTTTATTTCTTTGCCCTATATATATACATACGTTGTACCTAGAATGTGTATCTCAGCATTCTGCTCTATAATAAAACTCTGCTTTCTCTGTTGTGGATGTAGCTAACGTAACAGTTAGTGAACCACGTAAATCTCTGTGTCTCGATCTCTATTATTGTTCTCGTTCGATCTCTTGTTACAACAAATAAACAAATAGGAATCCTATGATTGAAGCTCACAAAAGACAGTGAAACTTGAACAAATACGCACCTTTGGATCCTCAGATTTACCATTCAGAAACCCACAGAGCCATTTGTTTATAGCACAAAACATCAAATCAGAAATGTTAAGAGAAAACGTGCAAACCTTAATCTCTCTGGACATCAGAAAGGCAGTAAAATTCACTTTATATATTCAGTAAGTGATACTGATACATTAAAGGACAATTTAATTGTTTCTTAAACTGCTTTATATATCCAATTTGCTAAATATAAGTATAGGAACTCAGTATATTCATCTCTTTACCTTGCTACCTCATCACGCTCTGGATTCATGTATATAAACTGATAGACAACTTAAGTAAAGTTTGCCTCTCTTTAACTGCAAAGAAAACCAAGAAGATATCAACCTTTATTGCATCACTTATACATAGAAAGCAATAAAAAGAAATCTGATATTCTCATAATTTTGCATATTCACCATCTCTAAATCACTCTATAATAGAAGACAAAGGAAATATGTCAGACTCAGAGGGCCTTACCTTTGCTCTTTCTGTGGATTCTGATAATAAGGAAACTCAGTTCAAAATACTATCGTTAGCAAAACCCCACATGCGAGCCTTTCATATTTCATGGATCTCCTTCTTTGCTTAATTCGTTTCCACTTTTACAGCCCCACCCCTCCTCCCAATTAATTGTGACAACCTCAATCTCACCGCAACTGACTGTTGTAGCAAATCTGTAACAAGGAAAATAAACTAAACATAAACTTGAATTGTGTTAACGTTAAGAAAAATAGAACCACTCTGATAATTTGAAGCACACAATTGGGCAGAGCCACCTGCTCAGCAAATTGTCCTTAACACGATATTTGTCGGGTACACCTCAATAATGAATGATGTTATACCCCTACTGACAAATCATGTCCAGGATAGAACTGCCCGCTATCAACTCAGTTAGCACAACTTTGTTGACCCTCTATGAACTTAACAACGAATATAATAGAAGTAGAAGGTAAAGAAATTAAACACTCACGCCGAGCACACGCAAGCTCCGCAAGCCCGCGACCCGCGTGCATGCTTCGGTGCGAAGCACCCACATGTGTGATAAGCATGCATCAATCCACTAGCCCATTGCCTTAGTCTTCCCCCTACCACAAAAGCATCTAAACCCTAAGGGCCCTCCCTTAGTTGCCAATTTTGTGGTAATAAAGAGAGTACTCATCCTTGGTTTGTCCAATGTGGGACTAACCAAAGGTTCTTCATTCACTAAAGAGTGAAAATGGAATTGTTATTTCCTCCCAATTCAATGGCTAGTGACCCTTTGATCCTAAGATCCAATCCCATCAAGACTATTTTAATTTTAACAAATTTATTTTCATCTCTAACAATCCCCCACATGAATGAAGAAAGCGATAAAATCAGAAATCAGAAAACGAGAAATACCTCTTAAGCTGTAGGTGACCATAAGGTCTTGAACCTTTGCTTAGTGAGAAATTACCGGAACTACTTGATGGACAGTGAACGCGATGTCTTGAACTACCATCGTTTGGTGTAATTCATCAATAGCTTCCACGCGAGATATCTCTGAAAAGTGCTGTTAAGTTCATGTCGTTGTGTCCATTTTGGCCCTGGACGTATCCCGTTTCTCAAAATGCTCTGGGGAATCAGCTCAGTTTTCATAAGAAGCGGCCCACTTCCTCATTCAGATCGGTGAGTTCTATCAAGAGTGTTTACTGCTACACCCCACTTCAATCTTAAATTGAAACTATAGAACTCATTAAGACTTAATCATAAGTCATCCTCACATGCAGTCACACTATCACGTCTACACCATAAGGAAGGGACAGAGAATGGAACTCTCTGATAGTTTTTCCTTTAACCCGCCACAAATTAGTTGTCTCATTCGAAACCTTGATCTTGGGATCTCCAGTCAGCAAGGTTGAGTATCCTTCATGGAAAGTTTAATTGATGAGCTTAAGCCTCATCCCCCTCGATGCTTTACTAACTATCTCCTTGGACAAGCCTTTCGTCAAAGGGTCCGCGATATTCTCCTTAGACCTCACAAAGTCAACAGAAATAACGCCAGTTGAGATTAGTTGTTTTAGAGAATTGTGTCTTCTCCGAATATGAATAGATTTTCCGTTATAGTTGATGTTTTTAGCATTAGCTATTGCAGCTTGACTATCACAATGTATAGATATAGCTGGCACAGGCCTATGCCAGAGAGGAATGTCTTCTAAAAATCATCTTAGCCAAGCGGCTTCCTCTCCTGCTTTATCTAACGCAATAAACTCGGACTCCATAGTGGATCGAGCGATACAGGTCTGTTTGGAACTCTTCCAAGACACTGATCCATAACCTAGAGTGAAAAACGTATCCACTCGTAGATTTAGACTCCTCTGAGTATGCTATCCAGTTTGCATCACAATATCCTTCAAGGATTGCAGGGTATCTCTCATAACTTAAGCAAACGTTTAAAGTGTATTTTAGATACCTTAACACTCTGATAAGTGTATCCCAATGCTCTTGTCCCGGATTACAAGTATACGTACTTAACCTACTCACATCATAGGCAATGTCTGGTCTTGTACAGTTCATTAAATATATCAAACTTCCTATGACATGTGAATACTCAAGTTGCGAAACTCCATTTCCCTTGTTCTTCTTGAGTCTACAACAAGGATCATATGGGGTACTCGCAGGTTTACTATCAAACTGGTTATATTTTCTAAGAACAGACTCAACGTAATGAGATTGACTAAGACTATAACCATTAGACTCCCTTCTAATTTTCATCCCTAGGATTACATCAGCGGGACCTAAGTCTTTCATGTCAAAGTTCTCATTCAACATTTTCTTAGTGGAATTAATTACATCTATGGTTGTACCTAGTATAAGCATATCATCAACATACAAGCATACAATCACACATGCATCATTCACAGTTTTAGTGTAAACACACTTGTCAGATTCATTTATTTTAAAACCACTAGAGAACATTACATGATCAAACTTTTCATGCCATTGTTTAGGTGCTTGTTTCAAGCCATACAAAGATTTTTCAAGTCTACACACTTTGTTTTCACAACCTTTCACTACAAAGCCCTCAGGTTGGTCAATGTATATTTCTTCATCTATTCACCATTTAGAAACGTTGTTTTGACATCCATTTGATGTATCTCTAAGTTATGAATAGCAGCGATAGCAATTAATATCCTAATGGACGTAATTCTCATGACAAGTGAATAAGTGTCAAAGAAATATACACCTTCTATTTTTTTATAGCCCTTAGCTACTAGTCTAGCTTTATACTTTTCCACAGTTCCATCTACTTTACGTTTTCTCTTGAAGATCCATTTACAACCTATGGCTTTTCACCCTAGAGGTAAATCTACAATCTCCCAAGTCTCATTCTGTGTAATGGAATCCATTATGCTAATAGTGGATTCTTTCCACCATGGAGCTTCAGAAGAAGTCATGGCCTTTTTATAGGTTTGTGGATCAGTTTCAGCTAAACAGGTTATGAAGTCTGGTCCAAAAGATTTTTCTACTCTAAGTCTTTTGCCTCTTCTAGGATCATAAACAGGTTCATCTTCTTCTACCGGTAAGGTATGGCTAGAAGAAGGGACATCTAGGGGATCTTCACATATCACGCGA
The DNA here is from genome assembly GCA_023531435.1 of Papaver californicum. Taxonomy (NCBI): domain Eukaryota; kingdom Viridiplantae; phylum Streptophyta; class Magnoliopsida; order Ranunculales; family Papaveraceae; genus Papaver; species Papaver californicum. The sequence goes on from JAJJMC010019771.1 coordinate 485,008, forward strand.
GATTAAGATTTCAACGGAAACACATTTTCAAAAAATACAGCATCCCTAGATTCCATAATGGTGATCACACCAATTTCTGAGTTGTCAGAACTCACAACCATAAACCTATAAGCAGTGGTGTGTTCGGGAAATCCTAGGAAGACACAATCAATGGTTTTGGGCCCTATCTTAGTCCTCTTAGGTGGAGGGATAGAAACCTTATCCAAACACCCCCACACTTTGAAGTATGCATAAGATGGTTGCTTGCCTTTCCATAATTCATATGGAGATTTGTATGATCCTTTAAAAGGCACTCTGTTCAGGACATAGCAAGCTGAGAGGAAGGCCTCCCCCCACAAGTTCGCAGGTAGTCCTGAACTAATTAACATGGCATTCATCATCTCCTTAAGGGTTCGGTTTTTTCGTCCAGCCACACCATTAGATTGTGGTGAATAAGGAGGAGTTACTTCATGAATGATACCATGTTGTGCACAGAAGTCTCCTATATGGATTACATATTCACCCCCACGGTCAGACCTAACGGTTTTGATGGTGGTACCCATTTGGTTTTCAACTTCTAATTTACATATTTTAAAGGCTTATAAGGCATCATCATTTCCTTTAAGTAAATAAATTTGACAATACCTAGTACAGTCATCTATGAAAGTGATAAACCATTTTTTACCACCTTTAGTTTGAACCGATTTCATGTCAACTAGGTATGTGTGAATTAATTCTAAGGGTTTACAATTTATGTGAATATTTTTCTTATAGGGCTTTTTAGCATATTTTGATTATACACATATTTCACATTTATGTTCATTTTTCCAAAGTGAATTTTGGAATGCAGCCTATGCTTGCCAATTTGTTCATTGATTTATAATTTACATGACCAAGTCTACCATGCCAGATATTCAATGGAACACAAACATAAGAAGAATCAATTTTATTCATTTCAACAGAGGTTACATTCAATTTGTATAAACCCTCAGTCTTATAGCCCTTTCCTACATAGTCCTTTCCCTTAGTCATAATCACTTTCCCAGACTCAATTACAATTTTAAATCCCTTATCATCTAACACACCACTAGAAACAAGATTCTTGAAGATGTCCGGAACATGTAGAACTTCATTCAATGTGAGAGTTTTTCCAGAAGAGAGCTTAAGCCCAACTTTTCCTTTTCCTGCAACCTGTGCTGCAGACGAGTTACCCATATAGAGTTTTTCTCCTTCCCCTACCGTCTGATAGGAGGTGAACATTTCTTTGTTTCCTTAGACATGTTTGGTAGCTCCAGAGTCTACCCACCAGTCTCTCACATTGGTAACTAAATTAACTTCGGACACCGTGCCAGAAAACTCATTTTTGTTATTTTCAACTAAATTTGCATTTGGCTTTTTAAAATTAGCATCCTTACGTTTTCTACAGTGTATTGCCATATGGCCAGAAATACCACACACATAACATGCTCCTTTAATTTTACCAATGCCAGTTTTTGGTTTTTGAAAAATACCTTTTCTTTGCGGGCCAGGCTTGCGTTTGTTGTGATCCAGGCTTGCAGAAGATTTGTGTTCGCTGACATGGGATTTGTTGGACATGTCCCTTGCAGAAGATACATTTTTCTCTTTTGAGCACAACAGTTCTTCAACTTGAATCTTCTTACCCAGTTCCACCATGCTAATTTTACCAGTTTCATGTCTTAGTCTTCTCTTGTATTCAGCCCAAGAATTAGGTAATTTCTCAATCACCGCCGAAACTTGAAATGTTTCGTCAATCACCATTCCTTCAGCAATAATTTCATTAATAATTTTTTGAAGTTCCAGAAACTGATCTACCATAGATTTATCATTCACCATTTTATATTCCAAAAATCGTGCAACTAAAAATTTCTTACTTCCCGTTTGTAAAAATCAGACATGGCATCTTCTAGGCAGTTCAGTATATGATTTTTAGCCATATAATTTTGTCTCTTCCAACTATCTAATTCTCTTTCATTTTCAAGTTCATTCAAGGTTTCGTCAAATGGCTTCAAAACCAATTCATCGAGCATATGGAAACTCAGAAAAAATAGCATTTTTGATTGCCATCTTTTGAAGTCCTTTCCTTAAAATTTATGAGGTCTGTCAACATCAGTCTTCGCCATTGATACAGAAGAATTAAAGAATTATCAAATATCGTGTTAAGAATGTTGTAGCAAATCTGTAACAAGGAAAATAAACTAAACAGAAAATTAAATTGTGTTAACGTTAAGAAAAATAGAACCACTCTGATAATTTGAAGCACACAATTGGGCAGAGCCACATGCTCAGCAAATTGTCCTTAACACGATATTTGTCGGGTACACCTCAATAATGAGTGATGCTATACCCCTACTGACAAATCATTTCCATGATAGAACTGCCCGCTACCAACTCAGTTAGCACAACTTTGTTGACCCTCTATGAACTTAACAACGAATATAAAAGAAGAAGAAGGTAAGAAATTAAACACTCAAATGCGCACATCAAAGCAAGAAGAGGTGAAAAGTAGACAGGACAGTGGCTGCTACTGGGGTGATTTTCAAATGAAAATTTCGATTTCTTTTATAGGTGAAAAATGTGAGCGTGAATTAAATGGCAATTAATGGAAAATATTTTATTTTTTTTATTAATTGCGAATTAATCACAATTGATTTTAAAACGTTAAAAACGATTTAATTTAGGAATTAAAACAAAAAACCGTTAAGAATTGATGGGGCACTCGCTGGCTCACGCCGAGCACGCAAGCTTCGCAAGCCCAAAACCCGCGTGCGTGCTTCGGCGCGAGCACCGCACATGTGTGATAAGCATGCATCAATCCACTAGCCCATTACCAATTTTGTGGTAATAAAGAGAGCACTCATCCTTGGTTTGTCCAATGTGGGACTAACCAAAGGTTCTTCATTCATTAAAGAGTGAAAATGAAATTGTTATTTCCACCCAATTCAATGGCTAGTGACCCTTTGATCCTAAGATCCAATCCCATCAAGACTATTTTAATTTTAACAAATTCATTTTCATCTCTAACACTGACATCATAATAGCTACTGTTTGTAAACCCCAATTTCCCTTCTTGCGAATCAGAATAACAACAACAAATTGAAAAGCAGATTTATGTACACCGCAACTGACATCATAAAACTCAAATCAGAAAGAGAGAGAGTCATACCTGGGATTAATGGATTGATGGGGGAGAGGCATATCAGAACAAGAAGAAGAAAAAATTAGAGCTTCAATTTCACATAGAAATCAATTGGAACCGATGTCATCACGTCTTATGCCTAGGATTCACAATTGTTGGTTAAATAATGGAGAAATAATGTAGGAGACGAAGGTAACGGAAGAGGAGATTTAATAGGGGGTGGTGTCTGTGCGTGAAAAGGAAGAGTGGAATGAGGAGATGAAGGTAATGCAATGAGAAAGATTTAACGGGAGAAGTAATGAGGGAGGTTGTCAATTGCTAGAAGAGATATGGGCCAGGGGAATTCTGAGCCATGATTTATATATATGATACAAACTAAGGATGACATATGTTGATCGCTGAAAAAAAATATTTGGGCGGTCGGATTAGACTAAGACCGTTTTTTTTATAAGTAAGATAGAAATCATATATACAAATCACGTGAGTTTTATCCAGTAAATGAAGATAGCAAACTTAATTGACCATAGATTTATGAACGATGCATATAGTTAGTTGTCGTAAAGGTAATCAAATCCATGATGATATTAGTTTTTAGTGATTACGATTTCGATTTCTGTTGGTGGAATAAAAACTTTAAACGATTTTTTTTCTGTTGTTTAAAAAAAATGTTACGAAAAGAAAGGAAAACCAAACTTGTCGTTAAAAGTTGATTATCGTATATTACGGTGTACACTAAATAAAAATAGTTGATTAATAAACGTAAGTCAATTATTATAACTTACCGTGTTAGCCACCTTTGACGAAATCTAACTGTTTGATTAAAGGAATCATGGTTTTAGTCCGACCAAAAAGAAATATATAAATCGAAAATCATGATTTTAAGTGAAATCTTAATGTCTCTGCCCAATATGTAAAGACTTTTAATGATACTTTATAGGAGGAGTTAGTGTTGGGTTAAAACATGAAAGTAGTGTTGGGTTAAAACATGAAAGTTATAGATGAATCTCTCATCTTTCTATAAAACCTGAGTTAGCTCGATTTAGGTAAATCTAGTTATGAATTTTCAAAGTTTAACCTTTGCGACTGAAAATCCGGAAACCGGTGAGTGAGCGATTAATGGTCAGTGAGCCTATTTGAAGTACTGATTGGGACAACTAAATTTAGGACTCTGACTTAAGAGTTAGTGGAAGTGGCAAAATAAATTATAAAAATATATGTAGCAAATGGAAAATCGAAGGATTAAGAAATTCGTTTAATAATCTACAAGATTTGAATCTGTATTACGCACCGGGCATATTTATTTTAATAAAATTGACATGCGGATTTAATGAAATTTTTTAATTTGACCCGTCACGTCGTGATGCATTAAATCTCTAAAGAGTAGCTAAAAAAGTTTAGCAAATGAGTATCGTTTCAACAATCAACATCAATGAGTCATAATATTATTGTT
>JAJJMC010019771.1:489603-506569 GCA_023531435.1 Papaver californicum
GAGTATCGTTTCAACAATCAACATCAATGAGTCATAATATTATTGTTTACAACTGCTTACGGAAAAAAAAATCCTGTCCAGCCAAGACTACGGTCTAGATTCCCATGCATCGATACAAATCAATCAAAAAAATAGCAATACAGAAAAAAAAATTTGAGATGAAAGAGTAGCTAGTACTGAAAATTTGAAACTAAACACAAACTGATCTTTGTTTGCTTTCACAGAATTCAAAATCCAAAATACAATCATAAAAAGAAATCGGTGAGTTTCTTAAAATCGCCAACCAATACTTCTTCTTTTTTATTACTGGAAGGGAAGATTTTTCTCCGACCAACACTTATGACCATATTATAGACACATCGGGTTGATAATCCAGCCCAACCCAAGTATACCCAGTGGGGTGGGTAAAGGATATTAATTCAATACTCCATTGAAAATTGCTGAAAGAAAGAAAAATTGAAATTTATCGTCTAAATTACGAAACGAAGTCATATTATAGCTCCTCCTAAATTAGACAATGACTCGATGAGTAAATCAAAAGAAGATACATCCAGACATATCACAATGTAAAAGTAATAACATGGCCAAGTCAATTTACAAACATCCTCATACCTGTTGGTATTCCAAGACCTGTAAGCCACGCCCATAGCCTTCAAAAACATAGCCTCCTATATAGCATGGTTCAATAGGTAAAGTACTTTTGACTCTTGCAAAATGAAACAACGGCTTTCATGCCACCATCGAAGAGGTATACACTGGAAAAGAAGAAAAAAGAATTTTAAATCAAAAATAATGAAGAGATCCAGAATATATAGATTTTGAAAAGAAGGTAGGCCACAAAGTTGATACTCTGACCTATCCATTACCATCCTGATATGACAAAGTCTGTGGTTGTTCTTTAAGAAATTCTAAGGTGTCACGTTTTTATTAAAATGCGTAACTTCCCTTGCATGGTTTGAACTTTAGAAATGGTCATAAAATTGAAATAGCATGTAAAATAGATCAGCATAAACCCATTGGAATCAGTAGAACACAGGATTGTAAAACTCAGCCACACGTTTGATTTTATTAACAGGACTCATGAAAGAACAAATGAATCTTATAAATAACTGAAAAAAATTTAAACTTAACATTTCACAATCGAAGTTTATTTATATAGACTACTCCTTTTGGCATTGTTCAGTAGTCCATATTGGGCAGTAAAAAGATTAAATGAACAAACTGGAGGTGTTATGAATTATACGTACAACTGTGGAATCCATTGAGCTGCATAGGTAAGCCATCCCTCTGGACGGGTATAAAGATATTTCTCTCGTCAAAGCTGTAATGCTGGTGGTGCTAGTACATAAGAATCCTTATAACAACTAAAGTATCAAGATAAAGAGAAGAAACATTAACCTACTTCCGCAAAGGAATAGCCTCACATACATACATCATAAGTGTACTCCAATATTTATAGTGTTTTTAAACTGCTTGCTGAACACTTGAACTGTTTTATATAAAATAATACAAATTGTAATTGCAAATGAACTATGCATTAGAAAGAGAGAAGTCAGAAGAATCAAAAATTAGATGATGTTGGAGGTACTAACCCCAGTTTTGTTTGTGCCTCTATTATATTTAAGGACTGATCTACAGTGGTCAATAATGTTTGCAGTAAGACCAAGTCCTCTAGAGCCTACATGCAAGTTTTGGATCAATACAGGTTCATAGAGTTAGTATTTTAGGAAAATACACAGTTGTACTGACTTGCCTCTAGGAATTTCTTTCTTGCTTCATTTTCTCCATATAATTGAGATCCACAAAATAAATGCCATGCCGACCCCTCTATACTACTGTGCAGCATCTAGGTGAAACTGCCTGCCTCTTCTTCAAACCAACAAAAACACCAAACACTCAAACTATCCTTCACCATGCTTGATACATCTATCCAGAGAGAGATCACCAAAAGAAATGAAAACAATTACAATGCATACAACAGTAAAACACATTTATACTTCATGATTATTAAAAAAAAATGCACACTTACCTTGTCAGCAGATATGTTGTGTAGTTAAATTTAAATTTAATTTCATCGTGTCTGCAAAGAAAATCCTACCTCATACTGTCAAGAAAGACCATCACACTTCCCTAATGCCTGAATTCGAAATAGAGGGAAGTTATTAGTCTCCCAAATGCCGATTGAAGATTTCAAGTTGTGGTAGAAATATATTGTAAATAGAAGTCCCAAAACCCCAAGCAATAAAATGCCCTTAACATTGCTTACCCTTGCTAAATCAGCACATTCGCTATGTCTTCATTTATCCCATGCAACTCGCTTAGCCAGCCTTGAACTCCTCTCTGTCTCACGCAAGCAGCTGAGCCTGTACATTGAGAAAAGAACCAACCATAAATTAGTAAAAGAAATAGCAAAAGTCTATGCAGATCGACATAAAATTTGAACTTATTTTTAACCATTGAAGTCGTTGATGTATGAGCAAAAATTACCCGAGAGAAAGGCTTCCGTGCCCGGCCTATCCACACCCTTCATGTTCATCCATTTATGCTCTTCGATCTTACTGGTACTGGATATGCATTAAGATTAAAAAATGCTAAGTTAGAAATATTATAGAAATCTTGAATTTGAATAAAAAATTGCTAACATTAATCCAGCTCAATGAAACCAATAAACCATATCAGCGAACTCTCAAAATGATTATCAAAATCAAAACAAAGAAGAATAAGTATAGCTAAAAATCAGCAAAAAGCCAAATAGCCATATTGAAAAGTGATGGTATACCAACCCCTGATGGTGCTCTGAAGTGGAAGTGAAATCTGAAATACGATGTTTCCTCTTTTCCAAGTAACAGACAAATACAGAGACAAAAATCATCAAACCAATATCCCCGCGAAGCATTAACGCATAAAATTTGTAAGATAAAAAAAGTGATCATCACAACAGGAACATGCAGTATATGACCGGATATCTTGCCATAATATTGTTCCAGTGAGCAACGGAAAACACTACTGTAGTGCTGTCCAATACCATCAAAAATGGAAAATGCAGAATATGATCAGATATCCTGCGATAATAGTGTTCCAATGAGCAACAAACATATGTGTTTGAATATGTACTCAGTGGGCACCTAAAATACTTGGTTTCATTGAAAATAAACTAAAATTGAATTCACAGTCTAAGTTCACAGTCTCACAAAATGGATTAACTACCATAAGAATCAATTTTAAATATAAATACATAAACTTACCCTAATATGTGGATGTGCATATAGGGATAAGCCTGCAAAGCCAAAAATAATTGTAATCAAGTTCAAAACCTTACAGAATGTCACACACCAAACTGAACAAAACCATAAAATCGACAGCTTTAAGTTCCCTGATCAACCTTCCACCGTCTCAAGCATTCTGTGCATTCTGTGATTTAAGTTCAAAACCTTACAGAATGTCTTTGTTGAACCACCAGGTCTGCCATGTCTTATTTCAGCCAGTTTTTGTCGAAAACACAGATGATTCATTCATTCTACTAACATTTCAAGAAAATGGTACTGATACTACAAAATGACAGACAGACTCTTACCGAAAATAAGACTAAGGAGAGTGAGGCAGTGAAGTCTCACCATGTCCCTGCTTTTAGGCCAAGGAAGTGTCATCTTATAACTTTTCGGAATCGGAATCAAACATCTCAAATTAGGTTTAGGTCGACGCCTCTCTCTATGGTCCATATGTCTTCTTGATTTCAATCCTTTCATTGCTTTCATATTATCTAAACACAGTATATAATCTGGAATCCATCTGAGAACTCATCCACAACAACCAATCAAACACTCGAAACCCATCAAATCTTCCACCAAATTCTGAGCTTTGCCGTAATTTTATGTTCATATCTCACAGCGAGTTCTTTTCTTCCTTGTTGCTTGTTTTCTACTTCTAAAATACTCTCAACTTTGAATCATCGACCTGAGCTTGCTTGACAATCCACCTAGCCTGCGTGAACCTCTGATGCAGTCGTGAGAGAAACAGGAAGAAGCAGAGGCAAGAATGTTGTTGGCTTGAGCAAATGAGAGCCATTGTTGAAAGTTGGAAAGTTCTTTGAGACATTTTCTCAAACACCTGATGGCAATTCTGGCTAGTGAATCAGGCAAGCCCCCTGTTTTTCCGACCATTCACTCATTCCCTGCACTGATTTATTATCCATTCATTCACACATAAACAACATTCAAAATTACCAATTCGTAGTTTTCCCTGATCCAGCTCTTGTATTATGGAACAATCCCCAAATTGATGAAGCTGTGAATTTAGGGCAAATCAAGGAGATAACTTTTTTTCCCAGAAAATCCAGTTGAAAAATCAAATCAATGATACAATTGAGAATAACCCAAATAAGATTTCAGTATTGGCAACTAACGTTAATGAGAAAGAAGCAAACTTGGTGAAATCTAGGAGGGTGATGAAGAATCTTTGGCAAGAGAAGCTGCTGCTGTAACCATCCTTTCTTTTTTGTTTAGTTTCTTTAGGACGCTGTATACAGAGTTTGGTTGTTGATGATGATCATGGCAGACGTGATGGTGACGGATCGATTGGAGAGAGAGAATGATGCTGCCATTAATGGGACCGGTATTATGTGTGTTTCAGAAGAAGAATGGTGCTTACCAAACAAAGTATGTGCGGCGGTACAAAGAGGGAAGTGGCACAGGCTACACTCGGATAAGGAAAGGTGTGTGATCGTTACGTTCGAGTATTTTTGTATTCGAGGGATATTAAGCAATATGAATAGACGGATATTGTTCACTTTTAACTAAATATGAAGTTTTGATCACCAATCAACATGGAAACACGATTGAATTAGTCCTTTAAAAGAGTAGATTTATTTAATGTGAAGTCAAAAATAGATTTGATATGTGCACGAATAAATTGTGAAATTTTAACAATTAAAAAAGTACATTGTTAGAAATTATATGCAACTCATGAATGAAAATCATATGTGAATCTTATAATTTTGACTATTAAAATCGAGTCAAATATGTAGATATATCGAAACAAAATAATATAATTTACGGGATAAACTAACAATATTCATAAGTATATATTTGTAATTAATTTCATTTAAATCATAGATACAAACAAGAAAAAAAAACTAAAACCCACTAAATTAAAGTTATGTTTTTTTTTCCTAATTCAGTTTTTTTTTATGCCTTATTCATGCAAACTATCAAAAAAAAAATAATTAGATAAAATAGCATCTACCTTGTCAATAGATAGTGAGAGAACAAAATATGGATAAATAAAATAACAATGCCTATTACTGGCAGAAAGATACAGATTGAAACAAAAAGCTCTCGTGGTCCATAATAAAAAATAAATAAATTGGCATTGAATTGTTTGTATCCATAAAACATCTGACGTGATATAGATAATGAATAAATATGAGTAAATATCATTCCAATTGCCATTACAAGAGTAATAAGTATTTTTGATATTAAAAGATATTTTGGGCTGGTAATGATGCCAAAAAAAATTATCAATGCGGCAACAAAACCACTCATTCCCGCAATGCAAGAAAAAACCGATTATTTTTCACCACTTAGTGATTAGAACTACGTATAATAGATAGTGAAAAAAGGCTCGAAATAAAAAAGAGGAGAAGAGAGAAATATTATTGATCTATATCGAATTACAATGGGTTAAACCTTTATTTATATGGTGAAAAGACTTGTTCTCTAAGTTATGTGAAAACCCTAAAATTAGACATAATGGTATTCTAATCAATACACTTGGTTTATAACATAAAGGTAAATTTCATTGCTTAAATAATAGTGCTAATAACAGATAAATTTGTTTGTACACCCAAATAAATCCATTGGGTTGATTATGTTCCCATTATGTAGTCTGACTAATACCCAAACAAAATTTTGCTATGTCATCGTCAGCATGATTTGTGTCACTTGGCACATAACTACAAATCTAACTATCAAAATTATCTAACAAATGTAAAAAATCTTCAATAACATTACGGGTAGTCCATTTAACATCACCTTATGCCCATTAACTGCACTGGTTACATTCTGACAGTCCCGTTATAAGTGAAGCTTTCTGATCCATTTTATTTTCTTCTAATGAACTGTTTCTAGAAGTGCAAATGTCTTTTCCTATTTATCATCTAATGTTTTATTTGGTTTGCATCGATATCCATCACTACTACATGTTATATTTATCATAATTATCCCAGGCTTGCTTGTTTTGACATATCTAAAATGATGCATCAAAATTAAGTTGGATTCTCCCACTGTTGATAACTAGTAGCAGTATTACTTTTCACCTGCATATTCAAACTACTAAGGAGTTTAACTAATCCTCATAGTGACTTCTAACTTGCCGTATAATTCTTGAAACATTAGTTTGAACATTTTCAAGTATCATAACATATCTAGCTTTCAATAAGTACAAGAGGACAATTTATATAAGTCGAATGTTTCCAGCAAATTGATTGCTAATAGGGGTTTGGTTTAGCCAAAAGGATCTAATCCCATCAAAATCTATATTTTGGGTGGTTTGGGATAATAATTGGATCAACACCGCTCTAAACTCCCATAGCAATGCTATGGGTTATCCAAATCATTCTTGTAGAGAGGACAAAATACATCAGTATTGGGATTAAATTTGCACAACTTATCACTAGTTGGTGAACAACCTTGTATACATTTCCAAAAAAAAATGGAGAATTCCAAGTGAAAGTTTAATATGCCAGAATTTCTTCTTGGAAATATATTTTAATTAAGCTAAGCATTCCTCTCATTTAGTAAAGCTTTATAAGTTGTTATTACATAAAATTCTACATTCTTACTCAGATTCCACCTTAATTTATGATTCCCCGATAATATGAACTCTTATGGCCAATATATCATTTATAGTTGAGCTATCAAATAAGGACTCTAGAATGTTAATCTTCCAGTTCTGAATATCATTGTCTATAAGTTGATTAACATGAACTATTTCTGCATAAACAAAGTTTGAGTGAAGCTTGAAGTCACTAGACAGGACTCATATATCTTTCAGATGTGCGTAGACTTACCATCACCAACCTCCTAAGAAGAATGTTATTTAACAATATACTTTTGCAAATTCCTTTATAGACCAAAGAGTAAAGATGTCAATTTAGGACTCGTTCCGCGGGTTGACCCTAACACGCCCGTTTCAACCCGGCTCGGTTTGGCATGTTGTCTAAACGGACCGATTTAGCTAGGGTTAACATACGTGTACCAACTAAAATGGGTCAGGTTAGAGTTAGCCCGTGGGTTACCCGCCAAATTTTATTAGTTTAAGTAGTTTTATGGTTTATGGGAAAAATAGAGTTGATTTTGTTGAAATTTTAGCTCCATAATAACCATAATCAAGAGTTAAACATGATGGAAACACAATCTTATGCCGAAATATGACTTGAACCTAGTATTAACATGCTCAACATCTCTTAAATCCAACACCATACATAGTCAGAATACTACATATAGTTCATAAAAAACAGATAGAGTACAAGGAAATAGAAAATATACACTAATATTCACGACTTGTTATCAACTTCTATTTCCTCGCATTCCTTAATGATGGATAAAAAAGATTTTTCTTTATAAAACATATGCGGATAGAAGTGAGTCCTAGTCATGCTTGCCACATGTCACTCCAACCTTTCCATCATGAGTTGGAGGACACCTCTTGGCTACAAAGGATACCTCAAAGGACATGTCAAGCTAGTGGACATGTCATGTTACTATTTAACCTTATCTAACATTAACCTTAAGCTAGTATTTAGTGTAAGATTAAACCATAAACATACCTTAAACAAACTTTAAACAAAACAAAGGTTAGCTTTCACTAAACATGCATTAGCTTAGTCTAAACATGATTTGTTGCACAAACCATAAAAAGTCTAACAGATTTCACATGTATAATTTATGAGTATCAATATTATTAAAGCTTTATTTTATTTTATTTATAAAGAAAAATTTCATTAAAAGAGAATACTACAAAAATATAAAAAAGGTAGACTAATTCTCCATGTAGTGTTTATCCTCTCGTTGAATAGATATATTTAAGACAATTATCAAAGGTTTCAGTCTCATAGGTAGATTTTTCTAACTTTTTTTTTGTTATAGAATTTGTTGTTCTATTACGCCTATTAACATAAAAACATTGCCAAGGAGGAAGACCCAAAAAAAGATGCTTTATTTTGTAGTTAGTCTCGTATTCATCCAATGTATATTAGGAGATACACCTGTAACTACCTTGGCTAAGTTGTAACAGTCTATTTCAAAAGGAACTTTGTCCTTCTTTAGCTTTTGTTCCCATTTGATAGCCTCTTGAAGCGCCATGCACTTTCCTTACTCATCTTCTAATGTTCCATGTCTATTGATTCCCTTGATTCCCATACAATCCCCTCCAGAATCACATATTATCATACCAAGCCCTATATTATTAGTAACAGAGTTATAAGAATTATCTATTTATTTTTTAAATCAGGAGGGGAGGTTTCATAAAATGAATAATTATGGTTTAATTAATAAATGATTTTTACTTAGTTTTATCTCTTGTTTTGGAACTACCTATTAAGGTATTGATTCTAAAAGTAGTTGCTTTATGATTGCGAGTTCAGATCATCCAATTAGAAACCATAGGGAAAAGAGTCCAATGTTGTTGTAGATCATTGTGTATTGAAATATTTGAAGCAATAGGCTTTTGGAACCATGGAGAAATCAATTCATTAATATAAATGCCAGTGGGGAGAACTATATTGATATCCACATTCACTTCCATCCAAATCTTCCTAGTGTAGTTGCATTGCATAAAAAAATGGTGAAGAAATTCTTGGCTCTGACAACAAAGGGAACAAGTAATATTTATTTGCATAAATCTTATGATTCTCACTTTAGTGGGAACAATGTCCTTCAGACATTTCCAAGTGAACAATTTTACCCTATGAGGAAGATTGGTACTCCAGAGCATTTTGAGACTTGGTTACTTGGGTTATTAACTCTGTTTTGGGGACTGATATTGTTATGGATTGTGTTATAGGCATTTTTCACTATGAAGTTCAATTTCTGGCTGAGAACCATATCAAATGACCCTCCTGATTAGTTAGCGGATACATCAACAAAATCTCGTGAGTTGTAGAACTGTCAAAAAGCTGCAAAATTAAAGGAGCGTTCCACATCACAGTATAAGGAAAAGTCAGCAACAAGTTTATAGTTCATAGGATTAAGGAGAATCCATACATCAAGCCAAATTCTTTCTAGTACCATCACCAACATCCCATCTAGTGAATTGTTTGATAATGTCCATTCCCTGCAAAGTACTTTTCCGAATAAAACTAGTATTAGAGGGGTTACCAGAAGTAATATATTTGGATTCAAAGATTTTAACCCAAAGTTGATTCTTGTTCGTGCACATCTTCCAAGCTAGCTTGGCAAGTAAAGTATAATTAAATTGCTTTAGATTCCTAAAATCTAAACCCCGTATATTTTTGGATCCACAAAGGTTATTCCAAGTTGTGAGATTTATATCCCTACCAAAAATTTCTCTAAAGAGTGTTCATTCTAACTATAATAGTTTTGAGGATTCCAAAGTTACCCATATGATAGGTGCCTAAAGAGTTGAGGAAATTTTTGACCATGATTGTCCTACCTGCTTGAGTTAAATCTTTATTTACCATCTCTTAAGCATGTTGTCAAAGTTATCAAGATGTTCATAAATTAGCCTTTTTTGTTGTGGCCAATGAGAATATGAGTACCAAGGTATTATCTCTTTTGTCCATAGGTTTGACTTTAAGAGTTTGCCTAAAAGTAATACAAATATCAGGATCAATCTTATTACTGAAGTGAACACTAGATTTCTCAAAGTTTATTATTTGACCTGAAAGTTGAGAAAATTTATTAATAACATTTAACAATGTATTAATGTTGGTGAGAGTATCCTTAGTAAAACCTGATGGGAAATATGCGGAGAAGATTTAACAATTTTACCCCAGTAATATGTTTAGTGTGTTCAGCATGAGTCAAACTCCTAGAGAAATATTGCATTTTAATAATAAAAAGATAAGGGGATAGTGAATCTCTTTGTCTGAGACCTTTAGAAGTTTTGAAATCAGCATAAGAAGATCCATTAAGAAGAATGACAATACAAGTTGTATTTACACATTGGTTGATCATACTGCACCAAGCATCTGCAAAACCAAATTTTTTTGAGATAATATTCAAAAAGTTTCATTGAAGCCTATCAAAGGCTTTTGAACATATCTAGTTTGAGATCTAGATCCTCTTCTTTAATATTTATGCTTCCCTAGTATGAAAAATTGCATGGCTATAATATACTCCGTCTGTTTCAGGAAAAGAGTTATTTTTCCTATTTCCACAATTATTAAGACAAGATGAGAGAGAGTAGGTTTTAAAATTTATTTCCAAATTTACCCTCAATAAAAAGTTTAATACCACATATATATTTTCTTATTAAAACAAGGAAACTTTATAAAAAGGGTATTTTTAGAAGTTTGTCCTATTGAAAATGAAAGTAACTCTTTTGTTGGAACAAAAATTTAAAGAGAAAGTAACTTTTTTCCTGAAACGGAGGGAGTATAATATTATCATTTATGAGTCTATTGGGAACATAAGCATTTTGGTAGGGGTAGATGATCTTTTGAAGTAATTGATGCAACGGATATTATTGAAAAGATAGAAAAAAATATAGCTTGTCCAGACCTTGAATTATCTAGGAATAATGAATATGAAAAGAGATAATTATTTAGACCTTGGTTTCCCGACTATAAATAAAAATTAAAATAAAGTTAAACAAAGTTTAACAATAACAAAATAATTTTATTAATCAAAAGAGTCCCTCAATTTTTATTTTTGGAGCTCTTTATACAGATAACTCTTACTAAACATACCCTAAATTTATCAAAAACCTAAAAAATTGTTTCCCATTACCTTTAGACAACTTTCCCAACTTGTTAAAACTCTTAAAATAAACTTCTAAGTTATTCTAAAATTATCTTAAATAATAAATCCGAAAATTAATTATTTTCTACTAAAAATATCATTGATAAAATACAAATAATAAAAATAAAATAATATATTTATTTTCCATAAATCTCCCTCCATCTTAATAAAATACAAATAATAATAATAAAATAATAGATTTATTTTCCATAAATCTCCTTCCATTATTCTACCAGTGTTGGAGAAGATTCGTCCTCGAATCTTGCCGGTGCCATGTTTTGCATGTGTATGTTGTTGATAACAATCTTCAAACACATAAGTTGATGTTGTAAAAAAAAACTTTACATTGTACAGAAACATGGAATACTGAATCAACACTACAAAAAACACCTAATTAATATAATACATTTAAATAAAGTGAAATATTTGTTTTGTTGATAAAAACAAAAAATGGATCTTCATGTAATGGATCAAACAAAGCTTCATCTTCTTGATATACTTCGTAGATGGGTGGTGCATCCCAATCAACGATAACTTTCTTCGTTGTACTGTATAAATAATAAATCTTCTCTAAACATGTTGATGGATTTTCGATAAACCTAAAAAATAAAATCTCAAAGGAACGTACTAGCTATGATACTAACTGCTGCAACAAATATTATAAAAGAAATAAAAAAGATACTTTGTTCGGACCTCAAATTATTCCTAGGAATAGTGACTATGAACAAAGATAATTATCTAGACCTCGGTTTCTCGACTATAAATAAAAATCAAAATAAAATTAAACAAAGTTTAACAATAATTAAATAATTTTATTAATCAAAAGAGCCCCTTAATTTTTATTTTTGAAGCTCCTTATATAGATAACTTCTACTAAACAAACCTTAAACTTATCAAAACCCAAAGTATCTACTATATTTAACCAACTTTCCTAACTTGTTAAAACTCTTAAAATAGACTTCTAGACTATTCTAAAATTACCTTAAATAATAAATCTGAAAATTAATTATTTTTCATTAAAAATATCATTAATACAATACAAATAACTATAGTAAAGATTTATTTTCCATAAATCTCCCTCCATCTTAATAAAATACAAATAATAATAATAATAAAAATAAAATAATAGATGTATTTTCCATAAATATCCCTTCATTAATAATGGTTTGAGTTTGTTAGCTAACAATTTAGATATTATCATGTATGAGGTATTACACAAAGATATTGGTCTAAAATCAAAGGTTTTATAGGCTGCTTAATCTTGCTTAATTTTTGGTATTAGAAAGAAATTTTTTGATGATATGTTTAAGCTGAAATCTAGTCACAAAGAATTTTTGGACTATCTTTACAATATCATCACCTACTATATTCTAATAAAATTTATAAAAATCAGCAGGAAAACCTTCATGACCCGGGAGCTCCAAGGAGACATACCTTTCACAATATTGAAGATTTCATTGGTAGTGGGAAGAACAAGCGGTATTCTATTATTTTCTTCAATAATTACAGTGGGAATGATATCATGATTTAATTCACACAAATCAGGAGAAGACGAAATACCAATGGTGATAAAAATGATCATTCAAAATTTGTTGCAAATCTTTCCTATCATAGACCCATGTTTCATCCGGCTTCTATAAAGCTTCTATCCTATTTCTAATCTTTCTTTTGTTGGCTAGACTACGGAAGTATCTAGTGTTGTCATCAACCTCAGTAAAAAAGGAATCAACTGTTTTTTCTCTCCAGAATTAAGCTTTAACTTTGTTCCATTTCAATATCAAGCGAGATGTTCCTAATAATTTCTCCTACCGCAATAGTGCGAGGTTGTTTCTGAGCTATTTCTAGATTGGAATTAAGGATTATATCTGCGAAAGTGTTTCTATCCATTTAGAGAGGAATTGTCTAGTCAGGCCTAGTATTTTAACCAAAATATGACCAAAGGAACCAGAAAATCATTATATCAAGCATTCAAAATTTGATCAGTAGAAGGGTTATCATTCAAGTTATCTCCAAGGTTTATGCAACTTTTCATGAGATAGGTTAGAAATCAAAAGAACAAGACAATGATCATCCTAAAAATTTGGGATGCAACAATTTTGTTTCATTAAAATTTAAGATCCAACCATTATTCCCAGGAGCTATATCAAGCCTAGATTTTCTAGTGTCAGCACCAAACTGATCATTAGACCAAGTATATTTAGGACCACGATATCCCAAATCAATCATATAAAAAAAAATAGTTCCAGTCCAAATCGACCGTCTAAAAGCATTTTTTTTTTCAGCGATCAAACAAATATTATTTTTTAGTTTGTGTTATATATAAATCGTGGTTGAGAATTCTCTCATGTTTCTCGCTCTGACCTGACGACCACAATCTCTTTTCTTATTTGATAGTCGCCCACATTACACTACCTATTAACTCCTCCATCCTCCGTTACATGTTATTTCCCAAACTTCGTTTTAAATTAAAAATCTCGAAGAAATTATGATATCGGGTCAGGTTGGAAGAGCTGAAACTTTGTAAACATCTCTGGCTAATACGAGGTATGCATTTTCATCTTTCTTATTCGATGTTCTGAAATTATCTGACTATATATGTACAAATTTTAATCTCACAGAAACAAAAAAAAAGGTTTATATTGTATTTCCTTTTTCCACAATACAGTTGGTTTTAGAATTATGGTTTAATATCTTTCAAGATATTTCTACTTTGTTAAGGATTGGATTAAATCACAGTACAATTTTTTTTGTCAGGGTACCAGAAACACCGATCTCAAGGTGGAATTGTGTCACCTTGAATGTGTCTAAGGCCTGTTGATTGGTTATTATTATATGGGTTTTGTTTCTAATGTTTTAATTTGATTTCAAATAATGTGTTTCGATTTCATGTTTGTATGTAATTTCTTGAATCAATTTCTAAATCTAGCTAAGTTCTTTCTAGATCAATATATTCATTGTTCAGGAGGTTTGTTATAAAATAAGAAATGATTTATCACAAGTCCATATGTACGGAGGAATGATTTTTGGGTAGCCCCTGAATAATCCCATTCTCTGTTTGGATCTTACAGGATATGCAGTATGTGGTACTTAGTGCATCTATCATGGCTATTTTATTTTATTTTGCTTAATCAACTATCATGGCTAACATGCTTGCTCCTCAGGTTTAGCTCCATGAACCTACTGCTGACTTATGTAGCTGTCCTGTGAGAACCCGTTCAAAGAAAAATTCAAAGGTCTCTATAGTTCTGAACTCAAAACCGCATAGTTTCATTCATGCCGCTGAACACCTATTACACCCGTTCATCTAAAAAGAAATAATTCCAATCAAACTCAAGATGCATTGTTTTGCACTCATCGTTCGTGTGTAGACTTCAAATTGAGTTGCTTCCCATTTACTATGAAATTTCCATGTTAAAGTTTTATTGTCTTATTATCACTTTTTTTCTTGAGACCATAATTAGAAATATTTCTTTTAAACCATGAGTTAATGGACGATGGGCTGGAACTAGAGGACTTTTCATGCATATTAATATTGAGATCACCTATGACTAGCCATAATTTCTTGGTAAGTTCATTTAGAAATTTCCACTAGTATTTATTTTGATTATGATAAATGTACCCATATAAACAAGTTACTAGACATTTAGGTTAATGATTTCTGAATTTAACTAAGGCATGGATCATGTTATCAGCAGTGGAAACAATACCACAATCAAAACTATCCTTTCATAATAGTGCAAGTCCTCTAGATAATCCAATAAAACTAGTGATTATATGATTCGGGTAATAAAACTGACGAATAAGAGAATTCATTTTATTTTCCCCTAATTTGGTTTCACAAGGAAAAATGATACTTGGGTCTTGTGACATGATCATATCTTTTAAATGATTAATGATGGTATTGCTTAAAAAGCCTTGCACATTCCAACTTAGGGTTTTCATTTTGAAAATAGTAAAAAGGTAGATTTTGTTAATATAATTAAAAAGAGAAGTAGTGGGTATGCAGGGAAATGAAAGTAAGATATGGTAATATGAATATTAGTTGAGATTACCACATCACCAGCATCATCTAGATCTTCTATAGGAGTTTATTTGCCAGTTTGCCTACTAACAGTCATAAGGGCAACATAAGATTTGTTACTAGTCAAATCTCTATCAGTCACAATGATATCAGTGAAAGTTCTAGAAATTGAATAAGAGATGTTGTTTTCATTGTCAATTAGGTTAATAAAATTGGATCAAGTAGCTATCATATGATTTTCCTCAAGGCCTTTTGAGACATGAACAATGGCAGACTCCACCTGATAGGGCTGTCAACGGATGTTAACGGAACGGATATTGGCTCAGCCGTATCCGATATCCGATAAGCTTATCGGATATCCGATATCCGATAATATCCGACGGACATTTAACCTTCATATCCGATGTCGTTTCGTTAAGATTATCGGATATCCGATAATATCCGGTAAATATCCGATAAAACTCTTATAAACCTGTTTTTTCACATAAACACATTAAGAATTTATATCAAAACAGTATAATTACAGTGCAAAAGCACCAATAGACTCAGTTATGAATACAATGCCCGTTAATGAGTTGATATTTACAAGTGGCATTACCACTTCTGGTAAACCAAAATATGTAGCATGTATTTGGTTATTGAAGGCTTTTTTCCAACAGTATAACATTTGAAACACCCTGGAGACTAGAGAGGTTAAGCTCTATTTCTGAGGGGGCAAACCGAAAAAAATTCAAACTCCTCTCATATTGTGCAAGGCATGCATAAGAATCTTGCAGTTAAGGAGCAACCCTGGTGATTCAATGTCTAATGGCACTCATCTATGCACTTGACTCTATTGTACGCCATATGGAAAATATGCCACTGCTTCTGGCCCATACTGAAATTGGGCATCAACATTGGGTTGCACCTGAAATGTATGAAATAACTTTGTTGATATTAGAACATTTAGTACATATCATAACTGATCTTAGGCTTGGAGGGTTAGGATGGGAAGTGTGGAACATGTCTGAAAGCATCTTCCACTAAGGAAGGATTTGTCTGTTCCCAGAGATCAGTCATTACTTCCCCGGAAGTTAAAGTTGGGGAATATTAGGAGACATCATAAGTTGATAGGTGCAAAAGCATTAGGACGCGCACACATACGTACCCGTCTAAGAAGTTAACCTAATATCTAGGCAATAACTAAAATTCTACGAGCATAGTTAAAAGAAGACCATTAATGACATTAACATTTTTTCCAAGCTCCTCCATAACTTATAAACAAAAAGAAAAGGGGTTCATAATGATAAATGATTCACACGATTGAAACATTGTGAAGCTATGAACTTGAAACATGAAAGTAAGCACATACCATCTGATGCATGTTATAAGGATCGATATATGAAGGTCCAACTCCCACATATCCCATCTGAGGATTTCCGTAGCTTCCAGCATATACATGACCTGAAATGATCCAAATTAAGTATAATTTCTTCTCAACAGTTTGAATAAAAGTAAACAAACACATTCCCCCTATCTCAATTTGTCAAAGTTTGCGAAACTCTAAACTGAACAAGTATTAGTTCAGACTTCAGAGCATCTAATACCTGGGTTTGGAGCAACCATCACAGAAGCATTAGCTGCATTTGCTGCTTGAGCTCTCTTCTCTGCATCAGCAAGCTCCGAACACATTCACAGGACACTTAAGAGAGGCAGATTAAGCTTACACATTACATAGGACTGCAAGATTAATGATATAGCAAATAACAGTCTGCTCTGAAGATAGGCAAGGAACAAAGGGTTATACCAGATAAATGATTAAACAGGGAAAAGAAAACTAATAGTAGATAAAAGCACTAACAAAATAAGATTACAATTGATTACAAAGTCTAAAACAGGACAATCTAATTCAAACAAGTCTAGGCTAAGTACTAACTAAAAAGATTACAGAAGATTACTAGAAAACCAGAAGGTCCAGAACAAACCA
>JAJJMC010019771.1:506969-592340 GCA_023531435.1 Papaver californicum
ACCTTCAATATCCGATAAGAATATCCGTATCCGATATCCGATATCCGTTATAACGGATAATATCCTATAGGATTCCGGATTATCGGAAACGGATGTCGAATTTCGGATAAAAATTGACAGCCCTACCACCTGATATCTCATCACTACATACGCCATATCATTCCTAGATTCGTTGACTTCATGATTGTTGTTGTAAATGACAGGAGGAAGTTTCTGGTTTCGGAGGGGAATGATGGGTTCATTTGTACTAGGGTGCACATCAATACCAGGAATAAGCATATTGGAAATTTGAAAATGACCAAGACTAACATTAGGATTTAGATCCAACACTGAAATAGTAAGTCAAATATTATCTTCTCTAAGCCTTTTTCCCATGCGGTCAATAACATTAGAAGGCCCAGCCGTTGTTTTCTTACCAGTGCCTTTGTATTTGACTTGAATAAAACCACTTTCATAAGTATTTATAATGGCTTGCATGTTGGTATATTCTCAACATTGACTTCTTCCATGATAGTATGATTGTTAAATGTGGTATTGATTGGGACTTGGGTGGGTGGAAGGATGTTGAATGATTGTATGAGTAATCGAAGATTCATTTTGAGGTTGTGGGGGAGTACGAATGCGGGTGTATGGGTTGGACCATGAAGGGGGTTCATGCAAGTTGGTCTGAGATAGGAAACCACTTTTTTGTATTATAAAATCAATTTTAATTTCAGAACAATGGTTGTTGTCATGATCAAAATTGAAACAATGTTGACAGATATTGCAGGGTTGTTTTTCATAAAAAAATCTAATCCAAGATTCACCATCAGCAACATTTCCAATCCAGAAACCACGAGATAATGGAACCGTGACATCAAACTTAACCATAATACGCTGGATCTTACCTTTGGCCGGGAGAACATCTTCTGGATCAAGTTCACCCGGTTCTCCCAAAGGTCTTACATTCTCAAGAAATTGAAACCCCGGTTACATGTTGTATAAACGAAGACAAAACCATTATTTAATCAGATCTATAGTGTGTTTAGGCACTATATGTTCCATGGTTTAAGAACAAACATAGCACTTCCAATGAACCATGGTATATTTTCTTTGATTAGATCATAGTCTACTTTTTTGTTGAGTCTAAGAGTCAAAACATTATTTTCAGGTTCAGTAGCTATGAAAATATCTTTGATAGATCTCCAGAGATTTTTAGGTTCCTTATCAAGCTCAGAAACATTAAAAGTTTTTTCATCATAAATTTTACGTATAAAACAGAATTTTCATTGAGTAGCCCCTGTGAGGAGAGCATTATCAGTGAGAATAGGAGCTTGGGGAAGTCTGGGTTTAGGTTTTAGAGAAATGAAACTCATTTTTTGTTAAAGTTCTTCAACAGCAGAGTTTTGATTTTGGGGGTGTTGATGATCATACATTATATGGGTGAAAAGAGGGTAATTTTGATGCTTTCGAGTAAGAGGGATGTCATACGTAGTGATGAAAAAAAAAAGAGCTTTACCTTTTCTGCCATGAACCATTCTAAGCCACTTGGATTCTGATAATATCTAGGGATAGGGCGGCATTGAGGGTACAAGAGGGGATAAAAGGAGAGAATGTGCATAACGAATATATTTAAAATGCAATAAAGAATGAGAATATCTAGGGAAAGGAAGGGGATAAAAGAAACATTTGTCATAACGGATTTAGGGAAATGGTTAATTGGATGTGAGAGAGAGCGTGACTGATTGGGATAGACGTCAGAGAAAGCATGTTGGGAAAACTGCTCTGAGAAATCCATAGTATCATGAATCAACCGGTAATAAGATAATCAGAAGGAGGAAGAAGGGTGGGAAGACATTAGGGGTTTCAAAGAAGAAAGAGGTAAGCCAGTTTTCAGTCATTTTCCGACAGATTTAGATAGGAATAATATGTCTGTTTTCATTCAATAAAATATCCACTAACAACTAACCATTTGTAGCTTACATTCAAAATAATCAATAGTGCCCCAAATCATAATAACTATTATAGATCTAATCAAAGGAAAAACTAATTACTTATATCTAAATACTTAAAATAAAAAAAAAACTATCCCTTAATCAATTCTTCACATACTATAAATACCCTTCTTATCAATGAATGATTTCATTGTTATTTCATTGTATGACTCATCATTTGATTTCTCTTTCTAGAATTTTTTAGATAGATTTTAAAATGCTAAAGAAAAATTCATATAACCATATTCCATATATTCAAATAAATGAAAACAAAATTTTATAAAAATAAAACTGGTGTAAATTCAAGAATTAGATAAACAAACAATCCTAGATAACTAATTCATTCATTTCACAAACCACGTCATAAAAGAAAAGAAATAGTTGTTCATACTCTTTTATTTTAATCCATTTTAAAAAACAGTTCCAATATCTCGTATAAGCACTCGTAATTGAAGATTTCCATATGAGCATCAAACATGTCCTAAATTTATGTTTCTAGCAAATTTTAGTTGGTGATCTTCTGCAATTATTTATCCTATACAGGATGGTAACCCATAAACTATCACAAAATATAGACCCATAACTAATCCATTATAAAAATAAAATCCAACAAACCAATTCGTTCAATGTATAACTCACAAACATGTAGCCCGTGAATATTTTGCAGCAGACGAACATGGATGAGACGACCAGAGAAAACAACAAAAGTACCTAAAAAAAACTCTAAGCCACACAACAAGTAAAATTGAACAAAAAATATTGAATTCTTTTATACAAAAATAAAAATAAATAAAACCTAAATTACAATTAGAAAATTGAAAACATTGATTATAATATTATCTAGACATTCCCCCGCATCACCTCCAAAAATTTGGTAGGATGAGAAACCTACAATAAATATACTGCAAGTGCATAATGTCTAACTAGTATACACCGACGAGTACATGTCGAACCCACATGGAACAATTGAAAATACAGTAATTAATATTCTTAATAAACTAATCAAGAACAATTTTCTTTTTGAGTTTTAGTAATAGCAATATAAAACAAAATAAAATAAAATAAAATAAATACAATGCTAAAGTCGGTAACCATGGTTTTTGGATCCCATCACTATTTTTATTTGGTACTAAAAAGGTATCATAATTCTAGAATAATTGTCTACCTTATCGATCTATTGATGTCACTTATTATTGATATAATTTTCAAAAATCTTCTAAGTATAACCCATCAAAGTCTCTTAAGCATGGCCTATCAAATAATAATGGCAAGAGAATCACTGAAACCATGATTTATAGGTTTACCAGTATTATCTGCATCATAAATATAACTTATCAAATGATTTAACCTAAGCAAAAGGATTATCAAACACTAGAACAAATAAAAATTGCAAACCACGTACATTTATACATGATGCATGTCTTAAGTGCAACAAATTACTCAAGATATTTCCCACTAATTAAATAATAATATAGTGGTAGTAAGGATCGTTTCCACATAGAACTTTGTAATTGATAGGTTATTTAGATTAGCAAAACTATAATAAAAGTAAATAACTAAGGGGGATTGGTTTGGTTAAAGTAATTAAAAACAATAATAATAAAAAGAAAGGATGATTAAGGAGTCCTTCGATGTTACCAAACGTTAACTCAAGTAATATAATTATTTATCTTTCGTTAGAACCATTCATCACCAACCGTAAAACGGCAGCTAGATCAGTGCTATCACCAAAACTCTTTTTATCACTGGATATGGAAGTTCTCGAATACCATATTTTATTCGTATGAACCACCAAGTAGTAGATCACTCAAGGTGTAACCCAATCGAATGCTTTAAGATTTTTGAATTTAGGTTGATCTCAGTAGTTAAGCTCTTAGATCAAGGTCCACTTGTTGGTGTTGTTTCACTCGCAATTGCTCCACAGAATCTCTCTGCAAGGTCTCGTGATTTCTACTTGTGTACGAGTTGATAAACGATTACTTATCTCATAACTCAATACTAGCACTAAACTGATCAATAGATTAAACCAATCTAGAAACCAATCATAAACCCTAGGTTTAGCGAAAACAAACGATAATGACTAAAACTCCAAATAAACTTGTATTACTAATAAAGCTTCACGCTTAGAACATTGAAATAATCCTTAATCAACAAAAGGTTTAGCTACTCATATTACAAAGAAGAATGGTTTCCTCCTAAAAGGGTAAACCCTAGGTTTTTAGATGTAGAATTGTAGTATGAAAGGTAAGGTTGTGTAGAGATCTAGAATATATCATGTTTGAGCCTTAAATATCTTCTTTTATAGCCTTCAATGCTTGGCTCTCAATTATCCTCTCCTTAGGGTTTAAAATCTCATTAAAACTAAGTTTCCTTGTTTTCTAGGGTTTAGAATCCTTCAGGAACCGTGTTTACTCGCTTTAGAAGTCCAAATTTGCACCAACCACTTTACTTATGGCTGGGAATCGTCCTACGACCTAGCCGTAACCAAATATAGGTTTTTCGGGTGATTTTCAGGGTCACTTACGGCTGGGTCGTGCTAGGCATTTTCTGGCCGTAAGTGAGCCTACATTTCACTTTTCTTTCCTCCACCGTTTTAGCCATAACTCCTACATCTGACGTCCGATTAACCTCATTTTTTTGCGTTAGATTCGTATCTTCGTCCTTTACAAGATGGTGAAGAATTTGGTCTTGGATCCTTCTCCATTTGTAATGCTTTTCTTTCTTGCTCATTTCTAGCACTTTGTAGCTCATTTTTGGATGATTCACCTAAGTTGAGACATATGATAGAAAACAAGAGTAATATGTAAGACTATAACTAAAACAAGTATGAATTTGACACTAGAAACATGTAAATTATGCACTTATCAAATTCCCCCACACTTAGCTTTTGCTAGTCCTCGAGCAAACTACCACCTAAACTATCCTAACTAAAATACAACAACTCTTTTTTGTCAAGGATACAATTACACTTAGCATGTGTAACAAGCCTTTAAACCCCTAGGTGTCCCTAGTGGACGAGTTATAGTCTCGTGAGGGTTTACAAGAAGTATACCTACAAAACCTAAATTCCAACTTCAAACATTCCAGAGCACATGCATCCAAAGAGCTACGAGGACATAAAATTTCTGCACACTAATAATAAGAAGATAGAAATGCCAAAGAACATTATTCTCATGCTTAACTATTGAGTTAGAAGAAAACCACCATATGAAAGAATCCAGGTTCGAGGGCGATCCAATATTTCTGCCTCACCAATAGGGTATTATGGAATTGGAACTCAAAAGACGCACTTTATGGTTCTCATGTGTGCAGGCAGAAGTGAAGATATAAATTTTGCACAAGTTGAATTGTGGAAAGGAAAAGGAACCTTCCGAATTATATGAAGATGTTATCCCATAGAAACGTGGGACGAAAAAGAACCCTTTTTTTTCTAATGACCTTTAAGAAAAGAAATCAACCACTATGTAAGGATGAGAACGCTTACTTACCTTCTCACCCGATCTACATCCAACACCACTCTCACAACATCTAATAGAAACGTCTTCGGTCTTCAACTTTCGATAATGAACTCTTGAACTTTGCAGAACCTTGACATTGGAACTCTTTTCCTCAAATTCCTTGTTGTTTGAAAATTCTTTATAGGTATCTTCTTCCCCACGACCTTATTCAATGAATATAAAAACTAAAGCAACATAAAACATTTTTTTTTCATTTCTCTTTTTTTTCTTTTTTTTTCCTACTTTTTTTTCTGTTTTTTTTATATGCTAAAATTGAAATGGAAACGAACAAATAAAAATAATACGGCCATGGGAGAAGGATTTTACCACTTGATTCTTCACAACTTATATTGTCTCGATATCATGAACTTCACTAACTCTCATCTTTTGATTTTTTTCACTCTTGTACATAATTTTTCAACATGTAAATATAATTCTACTAATTGTATTATTGCTTTACTTGAATATGAATTTTTTCTCTTTCTTTTACTGTTGCTTGTAAACCTTGAGTTCAAATTTCCTTCAAATTTTTGATGATCCGCTTGTTGATGATGATATGTTTCTATGGACCTGTTGTTGTCGAGAGAGAGAATGGTTCCAACTGCAAACAAGACTGCAAGATAGAGTTAGCGATTCTGATGACACCCTCATGATTGATAGAAATAACACTCAAGAAATCAAAAAGTATTGCTGAAATTGGTGCGAAGATGGATATCTCATCATTCTACCCGGAATTTGCGCAAATGAAACACTCTAAACGGATAATTGAAGGTTTTGTGCCTCACTCATGTGTATTGAATGATCAACTTCGCTAATACTAAACTCTTTGCCGGCAGTTTAAGTCCATTTTTGTCATCTCTAGCCTCTCAACAACTAAGCACTTTGAATATAGTTCTCTAATACTTCTAAGTTCACTTATTTCGGTAAGAACTCCGTATGTAAACTTAGCTAGAAGTATAAAAAGTGACTCTAAAATCTCTAAAAGTTGGAGGCTTATTCAAAAACTAAAAACTAAAGCTATAAACTCTATATGCAAATACTCCCCCACACTTAAACTTTACATTGTCCTTATGTAAATCGACTCTTCCAATATAAAATCAAGATGAGAAATTAAATAATGATATGAAAAACTAAGAAAAATAAAAATCAAAAGATAGAAATACAAAACCAATGGGTTGCCTCCCATTCAACGTTTAGTTTAACGCCCTCAGCCTGACCTTCTGGTTAGCGTCCGTAAACCAACAATCTGAAAATCTGGGGATCCATCCAGATAATAATCTGCAATTCTAATAACAGCTTCACAAAAACGTTAGCATAAGATATAAATATTGAAACTGTTATTTGGTGGAAGTCTCCCCCACACTTGGTCTTTTCAACACTTGGAAGTGTATAAAGAACATAAAATAAGGGAACTTCTTTGGTATATAGTTAGAACCAAAACAATTCTTAAGAATTTTCGTAGCATATATACTCAACCCTAAGAAATCAAGCTCATTGAAAATCGAAACAACCTTTTGGGGACTATTTCGATTGGGGGAGGATCAAAAGATATAAGATTATGCAAATGATTAGACAAACCTTTCACGATATCTTGTATTACGGGATCCTCATCATTCTTAAAGTACTCCAATGAATTATTTAGCTCATTTGTATCGTGATCCTCTATCAAGCTCTTTATCCAATCTTCGTCACTTTCTGCTTCAATCAAAATCTCAGCATCATTATAATCCTTGGCCATCTCAATTGGGTATTCCAAGGAATCAAATTTGGTTTCATTCTCAATCACCGTCTCTTTAACACACTCAATATCATAATCGGAGTCCTCTCCTAGAAAGTCAAGTTCATTGGTGCAAATCCTAAAATCCCCGCTTGATTATGTTACACTATTTTATAACAATAGATATATCATATCCAGTCTCCTCCTTTTGAATAGGCGAATGATTATTATTATGATCCGGTGTTGGAATAACTTCATCATTGTTGCAAGAACTTTCCAAAGGTTGCCAATCTTTGTAATCGTCATCAGAATTTTTGTCAACCTCACAATCTCCATTATCCCAATGGCGTTGGAATTCCATCTTTATGTGCCTATTAATTTCCTGAAGAGTTTCCTCTGATGCTCCATCTTCTTCCAGTTGTTCGTGTTGTTTAAAGAGTTTGCTGATGTTAATACATTTTCCGCCATTACTCACGATAGAATTTTCAGACCATATTTCTTCTTTTGGAAATGCATGATGAAGAGGAGTAGGTCTTGATGTGGTATCATGAGTTTTGAGTTCCAAACTCTCTGACATCTGCACACTACTAGAAAAAAACTGATCAGAAGTATAACTATCCTTCCATCCTCGTGATTGTTCCCTTACATACCCGTCATAAGGTTGTTGGCATATATGAGAATATCCGTAAGATTCCGTAGGATACTGACCATAGCCAAAAAATTGGTTTTGGTTGTACCCCTGGTATGGTTGGTAGTTGTCATGAGACTGAGATTGAAAACCATATTGACCACCACTATTATATGATTGATCTTGTGCACCGTACATGTTATATCAGTAAGGAAACATGACGACTCACAAGAAAAAAAAAACAAATGAAAAATCTACTAAAACCTAAAAATTAAATAAAAACAAAAGTGATACTTACAACATGTTTTCAGAATTTACCTTCCGCTTTTGGCGAGAGTTGTACACTTTCAAAGAGTTGTTAACACCACAAAAACCTAAAATATAAAACCACTAAAGAAAAATATGAAAATATTTAAACTACTAAAGCTAAAATAAATAACAAATCAATTAGCGACTGCTCCCCGGCAGCAATGCCAAAATTTGGTGCATGTCGTAAGTGCATCAAATTACTCAATATATTTCCCACTAATTAAATAATTATATAGCAGTAGTAAGGATCGTTCCCATAGAGAGCTGTCTAATTGATAGGTTATTTAGATTAGCAATACTATAAACAAATAAATAACTAAGGGTGATTGGTTTGATCAAAGTAATTAAAAAGAATAATAATAAAAATAAAAGATGATTAGGGAGTCTTTCGCCGTTACTAAACGTTAACTCAAGTAATATACTAATCTGTCTTTCGTTAGAACCATTCATCACCAACCGTAGAATGGCATCTAGATCAGTTTTATCCCCAAAAATCCTTTTATCACTGGATACGGAAGTTCTCGACTACCAGATTCTATTCGTATGAACCACCAAGTAGTAGATCACTCAAGGTGTAACCCAATCGAATGCTTTAAGCTTTGTGAATTTAGATTGATCCCAATTGTTAAACTCTTAGATCAAGGTCCACTTGCTGGTGTTGTTTCACTCGTAATTGCTCCATAAAATCTCTCTGCAAAGTCTCGTGATATCTACTTGTGTACGAGTCGATGGACGATTACTTATCTCATAACTCAATACTAGCACTAAACTGATCAATAGATTAAACCAATCATAAACCCTAGGTTTAGTGAAAACAAACGATAATGATTAAACTCCAAATAAACTTGAATTACTAATAAAGATTCACGCTTAGAACATTGAATTCATCCTTAATCAACAAAAGGTTTAGTTATTCATATTACAAAGAAGAATGGTTTCCCCCTAAAGGGGTAAACCCTAGGTTTTTAGATGTAGAATTGTAGTATGAGAGGTAAGGTTGTGTAGAGATCTAGAATATATCATGTTTGAGACTTAGATGTCTTCTTTTATATCCTTCAATGCTTGGCTCTCAAGTATCCTCTCCTTCTAGGGTTTAGAATCCCATTAGAACTAAGTTTCCTTGTTTTCTAGGATTTGGAATCCTACCGAGACCGTGTTTTACTCGTTTTAGAAGTCCAAATTCGTACCAACCACTTTACTTACGTCTGAGAATTGTCCCACGACCTAGCCGTAACCAAATATAGGTTTTTAGGGTGATTTTCAGGGTCACTTATGGCTGGGTCGTGCTAGGCATTTCCTGGCCGCAAGTGAGCATGGATTTCACTTTTCTTTCTGATGCGTGACGTATGTGCAAAAAGTTAGTCGATATATTTCCCACTAATTAAATAATAATATAGCGGTAGTAAGGATCGTTCCCACAAAGAGCTGTGCAATTGAGATGTTATTTACATTAAAAAAACTATAATAAAGTAAATATGAAGGGGGTTTGTAGATTAATTAACTAAATAAAAAGATATTAAGAAAGATGATTAAGGAGTCCTTCACCGTTACCAAACATTGACTGAATTAGTATACTTATCTATCTTTCGTTAGAACCATGCATCACCAATCGTAGAATAGCAGCTAGATTAGTGATATCCCCAAAACTCCTTTTATCATTGGATACGGAAGTTCTCGACTACCAGATTCTATTCAACTGAGCCACCAAGTAGTAGATCACTCAAGGTGTAACCCAATCGAATGATTTAGGCTTTGTGAATTTAGGTTGATCCCAGTAGTTAAACTCTTAGATCAAGGTCCACTTGTTGATGTTGTCTTTACTCGCAATTGCTCCACATAATCCCTTTGCAAGGTCTCGTGATTTCTACTTATGCACAAGTCGATGGACGATTACTTATTTTATAACTCAATACTAGCATTAAACTGATCAATAGATTAATTCAATTGTACACTTGAACAATCTTGAAATCAATCATAAACCCTAGATGTAGTGAAAACAAATGATAATGATTCAAACTCCAAATAAACTTGTATTACTAATAAAGCTTCACACTTACAATATTGAATTCATCCGTAATCAATAAAAACTAGCTACTCATGATACAAGAAAGAAGAAGAAATAGCATGGTTTCCCCCTAAAGGGGTAAACCCTAGAATATAATATTAATCTCTCTTCTCTCTAATTGTAAAACTAGGTCTAAGAATATATGTGTATGTAGATATGATATATGTGTCTCATATATAGGTATCCAAGTTGTAGAAGTACCTTACTCGAATCCCGGTCGAAATAGGTTTCCAAAACTCCAAAATATGTCAAAAATAGGTTTTCACGCTCAGTTTCTCGATGGCTCGACCCATCGAGATTTCTTCTATTCTCAATGGGATGACCCATAGAGAATTTATTTTTCTTTTATCGATGGCTTGATCCTCCGAGAATTTGGCTTTTCTCGATGGGATGACCCATCGAGAATTCTGACTTTCTTGATGGGATGTCCCATCGAGAATTTATTTTTCTTCTGGATTTTATTTTCTCGACGTCTTGACCCTCCGAGAAAATTGAGTTTCTCGATGGCTTGAACCATCGAGAAAATCCTGAACTTGCGTTTTTTATAACTTCTTCATATGAAGTCGGAATGACCTCATTCTTTCGCCGTTGGCTTCGTTCTCTATGTGATGATGACAAGAAATCCTGGTTTAGAACAAGTTCCACCTGGTATTTAGATCTTCTTCACTTGTAGCACTTCTTTTCTCGCACAATCTAACACTTTGTAGCTCATTTTTGGATGATTCACCTACTAAAAGATAAATAAACAAAAAACAAATGTAATATACAATAATTCACAAGAAATCTAGCAAATATTAGACTGAAATTGATACTCAAAACATGTAAAACATGCACTTATGACTTTCCTCCACCGTTTTAGCCATAACTCCTTCATCCGACGTCCGATTAACCTCATTCTTTTTGCGTTGGCTTCGTATCTTCGTCCACTATAAGATGATGATAAGAAATCATGGATTTGAATAAGTAGAATTTGATCTTGGATCCTTCTCCATTTGTAATGCTTTTCTTCCTTTCTCATTTCTAGCACTTTATAGCTCCTTTTTGGATGATTCATCTAAGTCGACACATAAGATAGAAAACAAGAGTAATAACAAGTAATATGCAAGAATTATAACTAAACAAGTATGGATTTGACAATAGAAACATGTGAATTATGCACTTATCAATACACTTAGGATTCTGTATCGTACAAAGCCGGTGAGGGAACAACTAGTATTCTTTCGTTACTCAATAAAAAAGAAACAAGAATTACTCAAATAAATTCATAATTGCCTATTTGTTATAGGTGGTTTCCACCTAGAACCATAGTTACAATTCTATCAAAACATAAATGGGTTTCTTAAAACCCATTAGAACAATTAACAAAACAAAAAAATATTAAACCGAAATCCTGCAACGACGTTGTCTCTGCACTTTTGTATCATCTCTTTCAATGGCCTTCATGGAAACCCCAATGGTGATCGTATGGCTCATTTTCTGTCTCTTATTTTCCGGTCGAAAACACCAGAAAATACTCCCCCCTTATTGTTGCCTAGGTTTATTATTTCAGTGCAAATCCCCAACGATTTGCAATTGGGCTTCCAATTCCTCGTATGGTTTTTTTTTGAATTAGCCTTTCATAACATCACGTCTTGTACCACTTGATCTTCTATTTTTTCCTTAATAAAATGATTCAAATCTTACCCTAAAGAATGCAGTCCAGTTTATCTAAACGAACTGATCCACAATTACGTGGAGCACCTTAACTATTTTAGCCAAGTGAATTTATTTGACACCGGTGTGCCTCCAGGTTAAACCATATTTACGTGCAACAATTTAGATTATTTACACCTGATCATTATAATTCTCCTTTACATGAAAAACTATTTTTTTATGATTTCCACCCATACTTGTGTTCATGTTAAAGTACAAATCGTAAAAGAATTTTTTTTGTACATAACAAATAAAAAAAAAACAAGGTGATCATCCTTAATATACAAAAACTCCTTTCATATTATTATTTATAAAATAAAAACCATTTGAAGTTAAATAAGTTTATAAAAACCATTTGAAGTTAAATAAGATAAAAATCCCATTTCGTTTTGTAATGTTTAAATTTAGCTTTTATTACTTTTTAAAATACCACTCATATCCTTTCTTTTTAATCATTGGGTTTTTCTTTTTTTTCTTTTTATTCTTCTTCTTCTTCTTCTTCTTCTTCTCTTCTTTCTTCTTTCTTCTGCCTCCTCCTCCCCACCACCAGCAGCAACAACAGCTCCGCCGCCATCAAACCATTAAGAAAAGATAGATCGTCAGTAACATCACCTCCGTCTCTTCCACCAACACCTCCTTCTCTTTCTATTTTACTTCTATGTTCACCAACAGTAGCTCTGCCACCCATATTTGCCACTAACAGCACCTGCGTCTCCTCCACCAACACCACCAACCCCTCCTTCTCTTTTTATGTCCATATTTTACATCAATAACACCTCCTCCTCCCCATCGCCTCCTCCTCATTATCTTTTTCCCTCCACCACTACATGTCCAGATCCGCCACCAACAACACCCCCTTCTCCTCCTTCTATCCTCTACAAACATCACCAACACCTCTAAATCATCATCAAGAAATAATGATACATCATCGTTGTCGAAATTAGGATTTTGTGTTGGTAAAATTTTACAAAACTGAACAACGCTGAAACCAATTTTTGTGTTGGTGAAATGTCAGAAAAATGATGAAACCAAATTTGGTTTCATCAAATTTTACAAAAACTGAACAACACTGAAACCAAATTTTGTGTTGGTGAAATTTCAGAAAAATTATGAAACCAAATTTGGTTTCATCAAATTTTACAAAACCTAAAACAATGCTGAAACCAATTTTCGTGTTGGTGAAATGTCAGAAAAATGATGAAACCAAATTTGGTTTTATCAAATTTTACAATTACTAAACAACGTTGAAACCAATTTTTGTGTTGGTGAAATGTCATAAAAAAGATGAAACCAAATTTGGTTTGATCAAATTTTACAAAAACTTAACAACGTTGAAACCAGTATTTTGTGTTGGTCAAATATCAGAAAAATTATGAAACCAATTTTTGTGTTGATGATTTTTATCGTTGAAACCAATATTGCTGGTGGTATTGGTGGTGCTGTTACTGGTTGGCAGTAGTGCTAGTTGGTGATGATGAATGGTGATGGGTATTGATGGTGGTGGTCGTTGGTAGTGGTGGTGGTTGGTGGAGGTGTTCGTTGGTGGTGGTTGGTGTTGGTTTTGGTTGCTATTGGTGGTGGTTGGTGGTTGCGTTGTTGCTGGTGGTAGTGGCGCTGGCGGTGTTAGTGGTGGGGGCGATAGTGGCAGCAACATCATGGGTGGTGGTTGCGTCTGTGCTGGTGGTGGTTGGTGGCGGTGGTGGTGCTGGTTGGTGGTGTTGTTGGTTGGTGGTGGCAAGGTGGCGGTGGTACTGGTTGGTGGTGGTGTTGTTGTTGGTGGTGTTGTGCTACTGGGGGCGATAGTGCTGGTTGGTGGTGGGCAGTGCTGACAATGGTGAGAAGAGAAGAAAACAAAAGAGTAATTTAATTTTTATTAATTTTTTTTAGTTAAAACTCTATAAATACAGTGGGGTGAATTTTTTGTTTTAGTTGGGCTGAGTTAAAAGAAAGGGTAATTTAGACAAATAAGATTATTTGGTGTTTTTGTGTTACTTTTGTTTTGATGGGTTTTTAATGGATGGATAGTGACACCTTTGGGGTTATAATCCACGGACTGTTTTTTGTATCTCAAATTGTTTTAAAAACTTGACAGTAGAGACATACTAATCCATGTCGGAAAGTGGTCATTTGGATTACTAAGAACCATCAACAACTTTTTTCCTCTGTCTATGTTTCACAAGCAACTTCGGATTTTAAGATTTCACCTTTTATATGCCCAAACTATACAAATTTAAGTTCTAACAAATACAGAATGAGGTGGTAAAAATATATAAATTATACACTCATCATAGGGAAATAATCACTGGTTATAGGAAAAAGGTGGTAATAAAGTAGCATTAGGGTAATTGTTGGTCCAATTGATAAAAGGTATGACACTATTCAATCATTTTATAATAAGGTATTAGTTTTGTCTTCTATTTGAGCAGGGGAATGGGTTGCGCATGTAACTTAAGATGTGGAGGTTTAGGTTTTGTAAAAGATTTGTAGCTTCATATAATTGACTTTGAGTGACAGGAAGACCACCTTCTTTCTCATCAGGATTTAATATAAAATTTTGATCACATATCATAGCATAAGGAATATACATATTTACAAAAATATTCACTAAATAAGATAATTAAACATTTCTAGCATTATCATCCAAGGCTCAATATATAAAACTAAGAAAATAAGAATTAGTTACATCAAGAGGGAGGCGAGAGAAAACAAATAAGAGTCGTTTTCCCACCTATTCGAGTTTTATTTCGAGTTTTATTTCGAGTTTTTCTTCAAACCCTAAATTTTTATCAATGTTCATCTTCTCAGACGGCTAAGTTTGAGTTTACCGTCCTTGTTAGGCACTAACTTAGGGTTATAATTGCTAGATCTATGTGATATTTCCATACTTCTGTGAGATTATTACTTATGGCGATGGTGTTTCGTGTGTGTTGATAGTCGATTCAATTTATGGAGATGGTATTCAACTATTTGATATATTTCTTCGGCTTTACGGCTGCTAAGCTTATATTCTGTTATTTTGGTTGATGTTCGATGTGTTTGGACTTAACCTTGTAGTGCTTATCCCTAATTCCATTTACATTCACAAGAGGTATGCTGCTCATATTCCCCTTGCTTTACTAGATGTGTATCTTCAGTTTTTAACGCCACCGCCATAATACCTTTGTGTTGTTAATTTGTTCAACTTACAGCCCATTTTCAATTTCTTTCAATTGTTCCATGCTTCTCATGTTTACGCCCTCCTGAAATCTAGAAAAGCCTTAATTTTAACCTTAATCCCGCAAGAAAGCCTAGTATCCATTACCTATAATAACCTTTTGCACCCAAGCAATTTATCTTACCGTACCAATTACTTAACATTGGTGTCTTTTGATATTAATAAACCTTGCTTTAATATAGCCTCTCTCACCTTGTCTCCATTTTGGTCCAGTGAGGCTTCTCGTTTAACCCAATTTCACCTGTAATCACCTTGAACCTGGGCATTGGAAGGCAAATCATTCGTTCGTTATGCCACCAGATCAATTATTGTCAGTCATTTCAGTTCTTTATGAAGGATGTGCCTGTTGGTGGTTCCTTTTATCTCAAATGCAGAATAGCTCCAATCTTTTTGTGTGTCCCATGTTGTATTATTGGAGGTTCAGGGGGTTTCTAGTTCGACGTCATAGCTTTCATTGTTTGCTCCGGTTTAAGTTTTACCTTAATTTCGTGTACTTCACCAAGAACTAAGGAGATTTTATCGAGATATTTTTGATGCAAGTATGCACCTTTCACAGCATGCATGGGTTTTCGCTATCAGACAAAGGCGGGACTTATCATCCATGAGTTTATCCAAGAAAAATTTGAATTTTCGAGAGTTATTTATGGTGCAAGTTTGTTATCTTTCACATCCTTTTGGGCAGTAACCAACTATCGAAGGCTGAATTCAACTATTCATATATTCCAATATCTGATGGGTTTGGTTATCTTGCTTCTTTTGGAATTAGTAGATTCATTTATCTTAGGCAGGTGCTCGGCTCCTGTCGTCGGAGCTAGAACTTAGTTGACAAGCTTGCGTCTACGTTGCACAAGCACAACAAAATTTATCTCTGGAACTTTTTCGACCACAACGAAATACACAAGCATAACACATCAATGAAGCATCATTATTCACCCCTCAACAACGCTCTCAATGAAGATCTCACAGTATATCTTTATCACAGAAATCTAGCAACATAACCCAGGTGTAGTTTCTTCAGGGGCCGGTAGACTTGCTTCTACATCTGTTTTGCCTCCCTTTTAGACTTTTTACTAGGCGCACATTAGTTAGTGTTCTTTTCTAGCTTGCTTTGTTTACTGTTATAATTTGTGCCTGTCTAATTCAATCTAGGTAGCTTTTATTAATCTATTTAGAAATATTTTGTATTTTAGTTAACTATACTTATAAACTTAATTAGATCTTATTCTAATTAAGTTTTATAGTTCTTAGTCCTCACTACACCATGTTTGGGGTTTAGCAACGCCCTCTGCAGTTGCACACTGGACTTGCAAGGCAGACAGCTGTTGCAAAACACGGTGTTGCATTTTTTGCAACGGCGCTGTAGCCTTTACGGA
Source organism: Papaver californicum (assembly GCA_023531435.1). NCBI lineage: Eukaryota > Viridiplantae > Streptophyta > Magnoliopsida > Ranunculales > Papaveraceae > Papaver > Papaver californicum. The sequence goes on from JAJJMC010019771.1 coordinate 523,438, forward strand.
AATAATTTCGCAACGATTTTGGTCGAACCAAGTGTTCTTTTATTCACTTGGCAAACTTTTGGCTGTGGCAACAGGTTTAGCAAAATCTCACTGATGTTGCTAAAACAATTTGCAGCTCTAAGCTGTTGCAAAATTAAAAATCGCAACGATCGCATAGCGATTGCAAAATTTGGAACCAGAAAACTTAGAACGGCCCCTTTTAGCCAGAGTCCCAGACCGATTTTATTATTGTGGTTCAAAGTTTAGCAACAGATCATAGACGTCGCTAAATTTTTGCAACCAAAAAAAAATCAATTCATTCTTCTGTTGACCTAGTCAAGAGTTCCCTGCAACATTTTCAGGCCAAAATTCAGGCCAATTTCAGGCCAATACCCACTAAGAGAGACATTAAGTGTGCATTGAACAAATATTATTAAGAAAGAGTAGAAAACTAAGTACAACTCTCAGTCTATACATTGATAAAATTTCAGTACATTTCTAAGTTTCTAAAGAATGATAAGGATAAACAAAAAATGTCAAGTTTTACATACAACTGTGAGAACATGATACTTGCAAGGATATCATTTGCAGTAAGATATTGAGCAACAGCTCGAAGAGCACCAGCAGTTCCAACATCCTCAGGCACTGCAGCAACCAACATAAGAAATAATCATTTCAAAGGCCTAACAGTTAACAGCTGAATAAACCAAAAGCCAAATTGATAGCTGAAAAGTTTAAACCATAGGCATCCAACTGGCAGAACAGTGATCCCCATAATATTAAAACAAAATTGCATTGAAGTATATTTAACTCACTCCATTTGCCACCAATACTCTTATTCTATCACCAAAATCTAATCCTTCTTAACTTGATTCAGTCCACACAAGGATGGAAATCCACTATCACATAAAACGACACCACAAGTCATCTGATAATGGTTCCCTTGTTTATACAATGTTAATATTACTTTGGATAAGTGAGCTACTTTAGGCTTTAGGAACATGGTTCTACATTAATAATTTCTACATAAAACTGGAGTTCTATTAAAAACCCTTGCTACACTAACATAAAAGGTATTGAAACTTATAACAATACGAAGTCAAAAAAGGTATTGAAACTTATAAATTGAATCGGCTGAACTGAATTGGAAATAAAGAATCAACTTACGTAGTCAAAAGAGAACTTTTCTCGCTCATCTCAGCACTGGGTGACCTAGTGCGAAGGCCGAATTCATTTTCAGCCAGTGCATACCACTCAGGAATATCTGCATCTCTACCAGGTACCCTTTGCAGTTGATATCCAAGGACTACGGCCTCACGCAATCTTCTTGTGCCACTTAACAAAGTTTACGTAAGAAAATACAAAGAACCAAATCAGTGACAGGGAACAAGTAAGATTGATTACAGCTTCCCTACAAATATTTGTTTCCAAATATTCCTATGAACAATGGGAGTTAAACCTTTGAAGAGAACTCAATAATGTATATCCAAAGAGTTAGTCCTTAACTAAGAGTACCTTATCTGAAGCATTGTTTTTCCCAATAGCTGTATCCTGAAGTATGCGAGCAGCAACCTGGAAAAATACCAATGACAATTATAATTGATACATAGAAATCCACTGAACAGCTGACTACATGTACTGCAATGCATGGTAATTTCCATCAGAATGATAAACATCTGAGCTTCTGGAGGTGGATTCGATCAAATGCTAATGAGACAGAAGAATCAAGTCCTGGCACTATTATCTTTCTAACTTATTTCCGTAAGAATAATAAATAGAAAGTATTCCTACTTATTATATTTATCGTTATCACTTGATTTTTCATATTTGACTGTCGTATCTCTTTCTGCAAATCTAATTTATACGTCGATAAACATGCTGTGACTGAGAGTATCACTTCATAAGCAACTGTGCTTAGCTCCACCATTAAAAATCACTCAACTCTCAATTTTATAATAAAAATATGGAAACTACATAACAAGAACATAAAATTTTAGAAAATAGAAGGCACCTCGCCACCATAAATGCCTCCTTCATAGCATGGCTTTAAGCTTATTACCCTTTCAAGGTAAGCAGCCCAATGTCCAGTAAGTAAATCCCTCCGGATCATCTCAACACCTCCTTGATAATACTGCTTACACCAAGTATAAACTATATACTTAGTATGGATGCTTTTCGAAATAAGTCAATAATTTAACCAAAGAAACCGAAAAGTGAACAAAATTATACCTCAAGCATATTTATCAAAAATGGCTCTTCGTTGAAATAATCTTTGCGAACAAATACAAAACACAACCTGTATGCCAGAGCTTCACTAACCGTACCATACCCAATTTTTCCAGAAATAGAAAACATGATCAATGTATTAATAGCTAGCCTTACGCCCAGATAAACATTTTTTATTTCAGTCAAGCAATCTCAACCCAATACCAAGCATGCAATCAGAGGCTTCCATCAAATCAAGATTTTACACATCCTTTGCAAGCCTTATAAAGTTCGAAGGAAGTTCTTGATTATTAGATGCTCCACATACCTGCACACTGGAACAACCATTCAGCACACTATCCCCCAAAAGTGCAGAAAAGAGAAATTTCCGCTACTCTACAAGCATAGAGAGTAATAGAACCAGGATTGATTAAACATACCAGACACAACCAACCAGCAGTTAAATACTCCTCTTTCATTTTCCAGCCAGCTGGCTGCAAGTGATATGAAAAAGTATGAGACAAGAAGCAGTTTTGATTAAGTAGTATATGCTGATAGAAAATACGAGTTCACTAATGTTGTACCAAGTACTTCAGGATAAAACATGCTAGATGAGTACTTACAATTTGCATCCAGCGACAAAACTAGGAACATATTACATGTAAAGTGACATCAAAATAGCGAATTTATGAGACCACCTAACAAGTATTTATGTGTGAAGCAGCTGGATGAGTTTCTCAAATAACTAGCTTTACATCTTTCCCCAATTCCAAGCTCCTTCCTCACCTGCAATAATTAAAACAAATTAAGAATGCGTAACGCATTAACATCCTCACAGGAGAGGCTTATTAAGCTTATGACCTCTGTTCGGGTTTGTGTAGCCTCTAACAACAAGAGGTACGTCAATAACATCACGAAAAACAGGCACTGCAAAATAAAGACACGGAGTTAGAGATGACCACAAGGATTTAGGAACTAGATACACAAACAAGAAAACTGTGTTGACTGTAAGCAAACCTACTCGGACAGTATCCAGGAAGGCGAATCAGGAATTCACAGTGAGAATAATCCTCAGCTATCTGTAAAAACAATGAACCTCTAAGATGATCTCATAAACTAAACACCCATATAAGAAGTCTCCAAGACTACAATGGAGGTATGAAAATTACATAAAAAACAGCTTCTTGCAGGGGACAATGCAGATACCATCCTTTCCATAAGTATTTGCTTCACTTGAACCCTAATAGATTAGATATTAGATGTAAAAAAAGGGTGGAATGATCTTTTCCCATTCAAAACAATTGTAAATATTTGGGCTGAAATAACATTAGGTGTTGCCACCCACACAGCCGGATCGCACATGTGTAAGTTAGGTGTTACTATGCACACAAACAGGTCGCACATGTGGTATGGTCAGCTGTTGTGAATTGCAACAGCGCCTCAGCAGTTGCAAATTTAGCAATTTTGCAGCCGTTGCTAATTTAGTTGCGAATTTGCAAGAGCTTAAGAGCCGTTGCAAACTCTTGTTGCTAATATCAAAAAATGGTGTAGTATCTGGTCTAGATCAGTATAGTCTTAATATTAAAGTAGTTAATTTAGATAGTCTAATTGTAATGGTTAATTTAGACTATCGTTTCTTCCTCACTCTGCTTCGGATTCAGAAAAGAACTCATCCAGAGCCTCAAGTCAAAGACTTCAATGTGGATCAAGAATGGGAAAAAGAAGATATTCATGTAGTGTACGGGCATTACACCTCAGCATCTGGAGTCAAATGTCTCAATAGCACCTCGGATCAATTGCATTGAAACCCACTATCAACAACCAAGTTCTTTTCGGCACAACTGTGTCCACCAATCTTTTCTTGTGTAAAGCATTGAACGAGGACCTACCGGCCCTCGACACCTTAAACCATATCCACATCGCTAATTCCAACATCTTCCCTCGATGCACTTTTGATCCGGAGGCTGCTGCTCACATTCGGCTACTATCATGTTACTGAAGATTCTAGAATTATCAATCCAAATTTAACTGATGAATCTTTGGGTATTACATACCCTTATGTAATGGCTCTTTAGTAGATTAACGAATTTCATGCTTCAAAAAATAAATAAAAATCAAGTTTGATGCTACAATGAATTATGTTGAACTTGGCATTAACAATATACAAGTGAATGTTATCTTTCTAAAGGAGACATAACCTTAAGAAAGTCTACTAAGGTCATAATAGCATGCATTGGAAAATTGAACGGTTAAATGAATTTCTGCATTTTCCTATTATAGTTTTTAGTTGTAATGACAAAGAAAACATCTAGGTTGTTTGACCTGATTAGATCTCTTGGATTAGCTCTAGTATGTTTGTTACCAAAGCCACAATGTTCCAGGATAGGGTTTTCATGGGAACACATAAAAGAAATTAAAAAGGTAATGAACGGAGTATGTGCAAAACTAGTGAGAATTGTTCATGCAATAAAAATTGAGAGTGGTAATAGGTATTAAGATACTGACTTCTCCCTATTATTATTGTCAGGTTGCTTTCTACTATCTTGTACCTGCCTATTTCAGTTGCAGTCTTATTGTCACAGTGTTTATCTTTATGATCTTCTAGTTTACAGTAATTCTGAGAGTAAAAGGTGCAAGGTGATGGGATATTTTTATCGTAGACCACAAGAGCACGACTGTTGATGAGACAGTATACAAGCATGGGTCGTCCATAGGGATTTCAAAATCAATTTCTAGTTTTTAATTAATCAAATTGATTGGTGATTTTATTATAAAATTCTAAAAATACAACTGATAAGCGCTTAATTTATACATTTTTATCAACTAATGTATGTTTGCTAGTACTTGATTTTATGTGAATACTTTTATTTTCATGTTTTTATAAGTTATTCACATAATTTTCGATGTTACAAATAAAATATGGCTAATGGCCTTGTTAGTCTTATTACAGCATTTCTTGTCAACTGTTTGTTTGAGCTCAGTATGAGGGGCTAGATAAAGACAAGCTTGATGGAACCAAAAAAATGTCGATCTATTACTTGGAATTTGTCTGAGTCTGAAGTTGTTAGTCAAGCAGGTGGTCGTGACTACTAGGTGTAGCCGGACACAACAAAAGAGAGGTGCGTGCGGTTGATTTCATGTGAAAGAATAGAGTCAACAGTGGCGTCATGTGGCTTGGTCAGGTGAAAGGACGGCTAGGCAGTGATTGAGGCTAAGAAGAGCTAGCACGTGCTCATAGATGCGTCAGTCTTTCTTTTGGAGTAGGGGAACATAAGAGGCTAGTGAATGAATTAAGGAGTACCAAAGAAGAGAAAGTGACGTGAATAGGTGGTACGGTGGAAGAGGACCGGAGAGACGGTGTTGGGTTATTGCTCCACGTGATTGGGTAAGGAATGATGAGAGATAGAGATGTTAGTTGAGAAGTGATTGGTTGGAACCTATTTGATGTTGACGTGGGGAGAACAATAGCTAGAGAGAAGAAGAGCCTAGGGAGTCAGGCTAAGGAAGTGAAAGTGTTGTTTGGTCTTGGGTGCGGCGAGAGACGTGACTGATAAAAGAAGAGTAGAGGAGGTAGGTGAGCTAGGTTTTCCTTGAGAAGTGGAGGCTTGAAAGTGATTGGAGGTGTGGGCTTTAAGTGAAGCGAGAGAGCCTGTCACGTGAAGGAGGAGTAGGCTAATAACCTGACGCAAAAAGGAAAGAGAAGTGATGTTGACTTGTGGGCGAGATAAAACAGAGAGAAGTTGGGACCGAGTACATAGGTGGTCGGCTATAATAAATAGACAACGGAGAGAGAATATAAAAGGACATCTTCTTTTCTGTTTAGGTTTTGTTGTGTTTGGTGTAGGCGGAGGTAGTTGAGGCTGTCAGGAGGTGTACACGGTCTATTAGCGTGAAAGTGAACAGAGGCAGGAGAGAAGACGGAGACGACTGACGACCATGTCTGGAGTTTGGTTCAATCTTCTTTCTCTCTACTTTGTTAATTATTTTTATGGGTATTAAGAAACCCTTAGCCATGTCTTGTTGATTTTTGTAACTAGGGTTTAATGTTGAAACCACTTAAAGTTTTAGATCAATTAAATTGAATTATTTGATACAAAACTATTTTGATTTGAATAGATTAATTCCATGATTTTATTTATTTATTTAATAAAAAATTAGTTGTTGCTTCACCGATTTTGTACAATACAGTAACATATGCGTAGAATTTATAGAATAACAAATATGTTTGTCTACTTATGTATTAGATGGTTACTGCTTCTCCCATTTGATTTATTTTTATTAGTTTAGTTTGTTTTTCTTGTTTTAACTTTATTCCGAAAAATTCAAAAATATTATTTCTGATTAGTTTAATTGAAATATTGATCGCAGTATTTTCCCGCTCCCTGTGGGTTCGACCCGTACTTGTCGTTGTCTGCATTGTAGACACCGTGCGATTGCGGTTAATTTATATAGGGTATTCTAAAATCCTATCAACAACAAATACTAAAAATGATATTGTATACAAATAAAATAAAACCTAGAATTCAATATTCCATCAAAACTATGCAAACTAGATGATTGTAACTATTTTCTACAATTTCCTCTACTAAATAGCACAAGACGACTTAGGACAATTGTATGCGTCTCGGAAAATATATCATTTCAATTAGTTATGTTTCTCAAAAGGATTAACAATGTTCTTCACTATAAATTGCTAGTTCTAAAAAGAATATTTAAATCAATTAATAAGGCATTACAGGACACATGAAGAAATTATTATTGTGATTAAACAAGATATAGGACCAAGAGAATTGTTATAGAAAACAATCACAACATGATAGCAAACATAGTAGGACTTCCTCTCTAATTCTAGATGAAGATTTTATCTACTCAGGGAAACTGTAGCACAAGAAGATAGAGAAAAAACCATTTTATTCATTAATTTTAAAAGAAAATTACAAGAAAGAACTAACCAGTTGTGTCGCAGATAGGTTAAAAACTATTGAATTGTTAACGAATTAACGACACCTTTTACCTGAATTAAAACCAGAAATGTCGCTGGAAAAGTTAATAAAAACTGTCATTGCAGCTGAGAAATATCCACGGTTTCCAGCGACAGTTCTAGCAAGACTTATGTTCTTCTTCTTCTTCTATCTGCAAGAACCCTAGAATTTTTCTTTCTAGCAAATCTGGCTCTCGCCAACCTCCCCAAACTCTTCCTTCAGGTCTTCTATTTATGGTACAACACCAATGACTCATCCAAATCTTCTCAATAAATGAAAAGTGTAACACCCGTATTTTTGACAAAGGGGTAAAATAGTAATTTTACATACCAAGGCCAAAACGATCACTCATGGGTAAAATAATAATTTTACATATCAGGGACGAAACTATCACTCAAGGGTAAAGTAGTAATTTTACATATCAGGGACAAAACGTTCATTCAGGGGTAAAATAATATTTTTTCACATCATGGGAAAAACGGCCATTCATGGGTAAAATAGTAATTTTACATACCATGGGCAAAACGGTCATATTATAATTAAAAGTAAAAAATCTTATCCCTCAAGTTTTGAGCGAGGGGCGAAATAGTCATATTTTGCCTAAAGTACAGTCAATGAATGTCCCTTACCTTCCTTTTCTAAATATGTGGAAATGTGATTAAGACATATATAGGGAGGGGACATTTGCTTAGCCATGCTAACTAGAAGGCAGACTTGGCTAACTAGAAATGGAATTTGCCTTGCCATGCTAACCAGTTGGCAGAATTGCTTTAGCTATGCTAACCAGTTGGCGGATTTGCCTTAGCCATGCTAACCAGTTGGAGGATTTGCCTAGCTATGCTAACCAGTTGGCGAATTTTCCTAGCTATGCTAACCAGTTGGCGGAATTGCCTTAGTTATGCTAACCAGTTGGCGAATTTGCCTAGCCATGCTAATCAGTTAGCGGATTTGCCTATCTATGTTAACCAGTTGGCGGATTTACCTAGTCATGCTAACCAGTTGGCGGATTTGCCTAAAGTGCAGTCGATGGATGTCCTCTCCCCTTCTTTAATTTACTTGTAGAAATACGAGTAAAACATATATAAGGAGGAGGTGTTGGTTGGAAAAGATGTTGTTAACTAGAAAACGGATTTGCCTAGCCATGCAAACCAGTTGGCGGAATCGTCTTAGCTATGCTAACTAGTTGGCGGATTTCCTAGTTATGCCGACCAGTTGGCGGATTTTCCTAGGTATGCTAACCAGAAAGCGGAATTGCCTGATGTGCAGTCGATGGATGCAATTTCCCCTTCTTTTATTTACTTGTAGAAATGCGAGTAAAATATATATAGGGAGGAGGTGTTGGTTGGAAAACGATGTTGCTAACTAGAAAGCGGATTTCCCTAGCTATGCTAACCAGAAAGCGGAATTGCCTTAGCTATGCTAACCAGTTGACGGATTTGCCTAGCCATGCTAACCAGTTGGCGAATTTGCCTAGCTATGTTAACCAGAAAACGGAATTGTCATAGTTATGATAACCAGTTGGCGGATTTTCCTAGCTATGCTAACCAGTTGGCAGATTTTCCTAGCCATGCTAACCAGTTGGCGAAGTTACCTAAAGTGCAGTAGATGTATATCCCTTACCCTTTTTTTTTCCAAATATATGGAAATACGATTAAGACATATATATGGAGGGAGCTTGGGTCGCCTGTGCATCAGCGTTAATGAACATATATATGCGATGTGGCCTATACGTTGGCACATACTTGATGCATAAGCGTCATATGCTTGCAACTTAGCCGATAAAGCTTAAATTATACGAAAGCATCATTCAATCGTGTTGCGTACTCGAGAATGCATATTTGCATACTAAGTAGCGATAGTCATGCACAAGCTGGTGAATACCTTGTGAAAGTCCCTTGGCCTATACGAACTAGGCTTTGCTTGGCCTTTCGCCTTGCAACGGAGTTGGAATCGATGTTGGATTTAAGTTGCTTGTTCCTTTCGAATTGACACTTCTGATGAACTACGGTCATACTTGATCCCTTCAAGGTATGGGTTGGGTACGTAGGCATCCGCAATGCAATGCATTGAGGTGCAACACCTTGTCGCTCATATCATCCAATTTGGAGATGATTGCGACGCTTTGGTAACTCATATCATCTGGCTCGGTAATGCTATGCAAGAGATGATTGTTGCCACACTTGATGAGGTAGTTGCATTTCATTGGGTGTTCATACTTCCTATCAATCCATACGGTATGAATGGAATATGCCTGGTTGCTGCATTATTGGAAAAAGCAAGATCAATGCATGCACCCAACTCTTAGTCGAAGCAGAGCTGAGAAAGTGAAAAATAGGCCCGAAATGGCTTAGGTGTTATTCCAAGCCATGAGTTAGGCGTGAACAATGCTCGTAAGTATGTGTTGCTTACCAAAGGCATTCACCATTGGCTATAATGGCCTTGTACCCTTTGCAAAACAAGGGTGAGTTAGAACGGTATGGAAACTATGTTTCGAGTATCATGCTTGCAAAGCATACTTGGAAAGGCAAATGGACTTGCATTTGCCTAGCGAGAAGTGAAACTTTAAGGCTCGGCTATCGTCTTTTTGAGTGACGCGTCGAGGAGTTCTGGCCTTCGCGGCGCCGGGGGCGGAATTTTCTGGTTCTTCACAAAAATATTCTCGGCAGATCGAGAATTTTTTTTTTCTTTCGAACTATTTTTTCCTCGAGAGACTTCTTTTTGATTTTGTTTCCTTCACAACTCGAGAACAATATATTCTCGATAAAACTAATCTTAAAGGAGATAATATCTCCATTATTACAAAGATTTGTTTTCCATCAAATAACCCGAGAATAAAAGTCTTTCCTGTTTTATCGAGTAACAAGAATAAGACAAGATTCTTTCGATTTTTTAGAGTTTCCAAATCGTGTAAACATCCATTTAATAAGGCAAGAGTATATCTTGTCTTAAAACCCCTCAAAATCTCCATAACTCCCGAGCAAAATCTTTCAAAGTCGAGAGTGTGAATTTTCCGCCAAAAATTAAATTTGAAATAAAATATAGGTGCCTTTATCCAACTTGTGGGTGCCTTTAGCCAAATGCTTGGGGGTTCCCCTTATCCAAAATGAGGGTGCCTTTAACACTTTTAAGCAAATTTTTACAAATTTTTATTTTTCAAAAATACCTAAAAACATAGAAAATAATAAAATTAGTACAAAAATTGAGAACTATGAATACAAATATGAGATCAAATAAGACACATAAACGTGTCTATCACAAGGGTAGTGACGTTACTCGGAGTTCCCTGAATCTACTATTTCCATCCATTCACTCAACAGTCTCACTGGACTCATGTTCCTTTGAAAGTGTCGGACTGAAAACATAAACAACCGGAGCAACTTGAGAATGTTGGAATGGTATATCTTTAGGAGACTTTTTATTTCAATATATTGGAGTTGAGCAATGCATCTCCTCTTAGGCTTACGATTTGGGTTTGCTTTGTGAATACCTAAAGACCCAAAGTAATTGAGCTTCTTATGCATTTTATGCAAAATATTTAGCCTTTTCTTTACATTCTTCTAACTTTTGGTTGATCACATATTACTTTGGGAATATGTTGTTGGATAATTTTTCATAGTAAAAAGGTTTCATCTTGTTAAACCAGGAGCAATGACACCCATTATGCCTCTTCTTAAAATAAAAGAATGTTAATTTTAATTTTGACACAAACTTTGGTTAATTCTTTAGTAAGGGACACCCATCAGGTGGCCCAATTCCTCCACTTCTGCAATTATCTTCCTCACTTCTTTCACAATTCCAGCATTCATGAATTTAAGTAACATTTGTAATGATCCGACCCTCCATCAATACTGTCTCTACTTAGCTACTGCGGTCATCCGGCAGTGTAGGATTTTCAATGGGCACGACTCCGGCCATGCAACAACAGTTTCCCAGGATGTGACCCATCTCTGGATTACTTCCGCCCGAGCACGCTGAAGTGCAAAGTTTTTTCTAACAATGGAGCTAATTATGCTGAAAAGGTCTCTGTGTAATTTTTGGGTAATATATCATTGTTTATATTCCATATTGGCCAACCACTACCGAATATTGGGTGTTACAACATTGCTCTAAGTTGTATCCAAAAGTTTTTATTATTCCAATCCAGACATCCATTATCTGATTTCTTTTGAGAAGTACATTATTTTTTCAAATCAGATATCAAGTGTCTTATAGGGATTTCGAGTACTTTTTAGCCATCCTTGGATTATTATGGGGAAAAGTTCATTTATTGTGTTTGGAAAAATCTCTTTAACATGATTTGGTTTCATAAGCACTCTATGTGGGGTTAATATTGTGAGATAATCTAGTATTTATTGAAATTATGTAGTTCTTATAATGTATTAACAATTTTAGATAAATCTCAGGTTTATTGGTATCAAGCTAAACAGTAACAAGATAACATATGTGCTTGTATAAGTATAAGATTCCAAGAAGGAAAAAAGAAGAAATTCTGATAATCAACCTAATACAAGTACGTGAGGACTAATTAAATCAGAAAGAAGATGGTATTCTTAGGATTATCGACCATTTAATAGTTATATTCTTGAAGAAATATTGCTTCTATAAAAGTTAAATAATTTTCCCAAATTGTAAAGACGGTAAGAAAAATAGTGTTCAATGTTTATATCTATCACATATAATGGGAACTAAATCAGATATACACATGCAAACAAGAATGTTGAAGTTTAGGATGTGTATATAAAAGTAGTTAATATTGCATATCGTTCTTATATTTGTGAGGTGGGATACACCCATACAAAGGATTGCATCATTTTTAATCAGAGATACACAATTAACATTATAATTTTTATAATTTAAAGGCAGTTATTTATTATGCTACTCAAAAGAACATGTTATATTCAGACAACTTAGTTTAATCTCATGACCGAACAACCCTAAACATGGATTTATATGGAAAAAGGTTTAAAACAAATTAAAATTAAAAAATTCTTCTATCACTGATATTACGCATATCATCTCAGTCAAGGGATGATAGGAGATATATTGTCAAGATATAGGTTGATGTCAACTACATTGGTGCGGAGGTAGTCGTCAGTGATAATAATCTCAAATCGAATAGTAAACCACTAAAAATTTATGGTACTAGTGAAAATAAAGTTGTGGATCAACGTTGGGTCTCAACCTAACTTATTTTTCTTTAAAAATTATGACGTACACATAAATAAGTTTTTGATAAAGTGGATTATTATCTTCACATATGGTATTACTTGAGTGTGGTTGATAATATAGATTACTAAAATGCTAGGTATTTCTCTTGCATGTGCTTAAATCTTATGCCTAGATATTTATGGAAAAATAAATAAATCAATATATCTGGGTTTATTCCTTGAATTATTCATAATAAAGTAGCAGAATTTATATGTACCTAATGAGTATAAAAATAAAGAAAATGCTAGAAAACTCGCCTTAGTTACTAACTACTTACTCGTCTTCCAATGTAGAAAAATAACATGGTTGGTTTAAGTTGTTTTAAAACTAGAACGCATTGCACGTGCTTTGCGTATGCTCTAATATTTGGCCTAATCGCAATTATCTTCTCTATTTTTTTCTTCTTTATCCCAACAGAGTAGTAGAGCAGAGAGGTTCTTCTTCCACATATTTAGTTCTTTTTAGTTATTCCCTTCTCCTCATATACTACTACCACCACCACCGGAATCAACACCTTCATTTTCTTTTCCTTCTCAAGCAGCTTAAGTGAACCACAATATAATTTATTCATCCTTGAGAAAGTCCTTGCAACATATTCATATGTTTTTTGTTGATTTTTGTAATGATTTCAGAAATTGAAACCTAGGGTTTCATTATTTGGGGGTAAATTTTGGGTTTATTCATTTGTATTATTTAATGGTTGTGGTGTGATATTGTATCAGGTCATCAAAAGTCATGGTTCACCTGGATACATTATATCCTCAAAATATCACTCAACATATATCCTATAAACATCACCACAACCTTAATCATCCCCACTGATAGGAACAAACAACAAAAACATAGAGAAAATTACCTCTAAAGTTAATGAAATCAAGTCCTTAAAAACAAATTTCAACAATTCAAAATTAACAAATCTTTAAAAATCAAACATACCCAGAATATCCACTAATAAATTTTAAAAAATAATTAATATGAGACTAAGATTTGAAATAGAAGAAATGGTAGATGAAGATAGAGTTACAGGATTCAGTAAGGAAAGAAAACTTTTGTGTTTGTTTATCTCTCTTCATACTATTGACATGGACTAAAGAAGAACCAAATTTCTATGCCACATCACTTAACGAACATAGTATGCGGGTAAGAAGCGAGGAAGTAGCGATGTGCCTAGCGCGATCGAAATATAAAACAGAATAACACATGTTGCAGTTACAAAGTACATATAAGGTTTAAATATAAATGTAATACTATAAGGTTAAACATAAGGTTAAATGTACCCTAGAAATAGATTTTGCTCATTATAAATAATAATATATAAATAGAAGAATAAAATGTGAATATAAATGTAAAGCTTTACTAACTCATGTTCTTTTCATATATAGAAAAGATAGATAAATAAATTATAATTCTTAAAAATAAAATAAAATATGATTTCGTTTTTCAGATAAAAGCCAATTATCATCGTACAATCGAACTAATTTTTTCACATCACAAATGATATATGGATATAGGGGTAAAGTGGGAACATAAATATCCAGCTTCATTAATCCACCTTTCGTTTGTATATATACTTAGAATGTGTGGCACACACAATGCGTGTGCAGAGATGAAAAATTGACGGATAAAATCATAGTTATTTTGTAAATTAAATTACCTTAATATCTCAGTAATTATTGAATAGGTCAGAATGAGTTATGCGAGGATCTTTGTGGAGATTGAACCTTCATGTAATTTTCTTGTTATGGTTCCTATTGTGTATGATGGTACTAGACTTGAGATCCCTATGGAATATCCTTGGAAGTCACCTAGATATGTGTTTTGTATCACTTTTGGTCATTTTTTTTAGAAGTGTTCTAAGAGACCTAGATAAGTTTTATGCAAGATGCTACTCAGAAAAATAAGTTGTAGATAAGGAAGTTTGGGTGAGGAAAACTTCTAAGAGGAGTAGAGCTAGCATTTCTGGGAAGGATAGTGATATACCAGAAGTTGCTATGGAGGAGGAAGCATGTGTTGAGGTTCCTATTTTACAAACTAAAGTTAATATTATGGTTGTAGAGCATGAGAATAGAAAGATGGGGGATGAAATATTAAATGAAAAGAGTCTCATGGATCTTAATAAGGAAAGGGTTGATCCTAAAGTCTCTAAATCTAGTTATGGAGGTTCCTGTTACTACTTTTAATAAGTTTTCTTTGTTGGATGGAAGTGGTGGTGGGTCTCATGGTGTTGGGAATTCTGTGAAGGATTGATTTTTTACTGATGTGATTAAAATTATGGTGGAGCAAGGTTCTACTTCAAATGAAGGACTAAGGCAGGAGATTTCTGGTGTCAGGTCTTATTTTCCACAGAAACCTATCAGCCAAGGCAATTCTAAGAATTGTTTAAGAGTTACAGATAGTAAGAAGTCTGGTAGGGGTACCAAGAAAGTCATTTTTCCAAATGATGTTTAAAATTGGATGATGAAATATCATGGGACTTAATGATCCTTTAAAACAATTGGCTATTAGTAGTTTTATTAAGAATAATAATTTGTATTTGGTGGGTTTGATTGAGACTCATGTTCAAGAGGCTCAAAGTAGTGGCATTAGAAACAGAATAATGCCTTCTTGGCACTTTGTTGATAATTCTTGTAGTAATAATAATACTGGAAGGATATGGATATGTTTTTCATTCTTCTTCTCAGGCCATTTTTATTAATGTTTATTATGGTTTGAATATTCAGTTTGTGGCTACTATAATTTATGGGTGTAATGATATTTTTAGTAGAAGATTATTATGGGATGAAATTACTTCTTTTGCCTCTTATAATAATCTTTCATGGATTCTTATGGGAGATTTTAATTATATTATGGAGTTACAAGATAAGTCTAGTAGGGATGTTGTTACCAATTGTCAGTTTTCTGACTTTTGGGATTGTTCTCAAACTGCCCAAATTTTTGATTTAAGGTTTTTTGGTTGTTTCTTTACTTGGAGTAATCAACAAGAAGTGGAGGATAGGTTGATGGTGAAACTTGATAGGGTGATGGTTAACTTTGAATGGGTTGATAGATTCCAGGATTCTGTTGTTGAGTTCTTGCCTCCTGGTTTACCTGATCATAATTCTAGTATTACAACTTGTTTTGAAGGTAAATATGTTTTGTAATTTTTTATCTGATGACTATGAATTTATGGAGGTTGTTAGATTGTTTTGGAATCAATATGAGGAGGGTAACCCTATGATGAAGTTAGTGAATAAACTTAAGAATGTGAAGAAAAAGCTTATTGAATGGAGGAAAAGAAAGTTTAGAAGAATTCCTGAATAAGTGACTGAAGCTGAAAAAGAAATGCTGCATCTGCAAGTGCAATTGCAATATGATCCTTTGTGTATTACTACTGCTAGAAGAGAGAGGTGTGCGGTTAAAAAGTTTGCAAAGTTGGTTATACATGAAGAATCTTTAGCTAAGCAAAATTCTAAAGTTCATTGGATGGATGTGGGAGATTCTAACACTAGGTTCTTTCATAATACTTTAAAAGAGAGAAAGTCTAGAAATAATATTATTGTTTTAACTTCTAGAATGGGGGAAAGATTGAAGGATGATAGAAGTATAGTTGCTGAAGGTATTAGTTATTATAAGGATTTGTTTGACTGTCAGGTTGATACCTTGGCTACTGTACAAGTATTGGAGGAGATATCCTTTGAGAATATTTGTTTTGTTAATGATGCTTCTAATTTGGTTCTGCCTGTGACTAGGGATGAGGTGAGTTATGCTTTATCTACTATCCATTCTTCTAAAATCCCAGGGTCTGATGGGTTTCCTAGTTATTTCTTCAAAGTCGTTTGGCCTATTATTGGTGATGATTTTGTGTCTGCCATTAATAACTTCTTCAAAAAAGTTAAATTGATTAAAGAAGTTAATAACACTTTTATTACTTTGGTTGCTAAATCTAAAAGTCTTTCGACTATTACTGATTTTCGGCCTATTTCTTGTTGTAATGTCATTTATAAATGCATTACTAAGATCTTGGCCATTAGAATGAAATCTCTTATAGGTTCTCTCATTAGTTCAAACCAGTTTTCCTTCATATCTGGGAAATCTATTCAAGATAATGTTATGCTTGCTCATGATTTAGTTAAGAATTACCATAAAGATCAGGGTACTCCTAGATGTGCACTTAAAATTGATCTTAGAAAGGCGTATGATACTGTGTGTTGGGATGCAGTTTTATCTTCTCTTAAGAAATTTGGTTTTCCTCATTTTCTTTATTCAATGGGTTTCTATCTACGTTTCACTGCTAAGTTCTCTATTATGATCAATGGTTCCTCTTATGGATTTTATGGAGCTAAATGGGTTTTACAGCAAGGTTGTTCTCTTTCACCTTACATTTTTTTTATTGTCATGGAAGTGTTTACTTCTCTACTTCAACTTCAGGTTTCTCAAGGTATGTTTGCTTTTCATCCTAAATGTAAAAGTGTTGGTTTAATCCATTTATACTTTGCTGATGATGTTATGGTGTTCTTTTAGAAGAAATTTGGAAGTTACTTCTTCTCTGAAACATTCTTTGTCTAAGTTCAGTGTTTGTTCTGGGTTAGAGATTAATGTCCAAAAAAATTTTTTATTTTTTTTCTGGGGTTCAAGTTGAAGAGAAGGCTCTTATTCTCCATTGTTTGGGTTGTGCTGAAGGTTCTTTGCCAGTTAGATACTTAAGGGTTCCCCTTATTTGCACTAGACTTTCTTATGTGGATTGTCTTTCTCTTCTTGCTAGAATTACTAAGAGAGTGAAGTCTTAGAAATCTAAATTTTTGGCTTATGCAGGGAGATTGATGTTGATTAAAACTGTTTTAGAAAGGATGGTTTATTTATGGTTTTCTTGTTTCATTTTTCATAAGAGAGTGATTAAGGAGTTGATTACCATTTTTAAAAGATTCTTTAGGATGGTTCAGAGTTGGGAAAGAAGTTTAACCATGTTAGTTGGTCTTAAATTTGTGCTAGCACTAGTGAGGGTAGGTTGGATGTCAGGGATTTGGAGATTACCAATGTTCCTGCTAATTTAAGACAATTTTGGGATCTTGAGTCAGGGAAGGTCACCATTTGGACTCATTGGGTAAAGATAAATTTGATAAAGCATAAAGATTTTTGGGAAATAAAAGCTCCCCAAGATTGTTCATGGAGCTGGAGAAGAATTTTAGATTATAGAGAAGTGGTTAAGGGTTTTTTTGCTACTATCCTTGGTAATGGTTCCTCTACTAGCTTTACTAGAGGTTTCTGGCATCCTTCTGGCAGGTTGATGGTGGCTCAGGTTATTCAGGAAGAGAAATGGAATGTGCATGTTATCCATAGTGAATATTTGAGGGGGTTTTAGGAAGACCTTCAAACTATAAAGTTTGATTGTAAAGAAGATGATACTCTTATACGGACTGCTAGTAAGTTTGGTAATTTCTAATTTAAGACAATTTTTGGATCTTGAGTCAGGGAAGGTCACCATTTGGACTCGTTGGGTTAAGATAAATTTGATAAAGCATAAATATTTTTGGGAAATGAAATCTCCCAAGATTTTTCATGGAGCTGGAGAAGAATTTTAGATCGTAGAGAAGTGGCTAAGGTTTTTTTTGCTACTATCCTTGGTAATGATTCCTCTACTAGCTTTTCTAGAGGTTTCTGGCATCCTTCTGGCAGGTTGATGGTGGCTCAGGTTATTCAGGAAGAGAAGTGGAATGTGCCTGTTATTCATAGTGAAGATTTGAGGGGGTTTCAGGAAGACCTTCAAACTATAAAGTTTGATTGTAAAGAAGATGATACTCTTATATGGACTGCTAGTAAGTTTGGTAATTTCTCTATGAAGGGTACTTACTCTGCTATAGTTCCTTCTAGGCCAAAGGTTTTTTGGTCCAAAATTGTGTGGTTTAAAGGTCATATTCCAAGACATGATTTTATTGCCTGGTTTGCTTGCCATAAGAGGCTTAAGACAAAAGCTAAGTTGAAACTTTGGGGTGTTATGTAGAATTCTAGTTGCTTGCTATGTCAATCTGAGATTGAGGATGAAGAACATATCTTATGTACTTGTGATTTTTCTTCTGCTATTTGGAAGGGTCTGGTGCTTAAATTGGAATATGTTCGGGAGACTCAGAATAGCTGGAATTTAGAATTGAAATGGTGTGTTGAGGCTTTTCAAGGCTCTGGTGTTGTTGGTACTATCAAAAAGCTGGGTTTGAATAGTTTTATTTACCATATTTGGAAAGAAATAAATAGGAGATTATTCACTTCTCAGAGTGGTTCTGTTGATTCTGTCAGTGCTCTGATTATTGCAGATGTTAGATTGAAGGTGGCTGCTAGCAATTTTAAAGACAATGATTTGCCTCATATTCATAGGTTCCTTGATAGATGGGGTGTTTATTATAATCTGGTTAAGAAGAAGAAGATTGCTTGTAGATGGATGTTCTCTGTAGCAGATGAAGTTATGATAAATATTGATGGATCTCTTTCTGAGAACACTAGCAGTTTTCCTACTATTATTAGAGGGAATAATGGTAATCCTTAGCCGCAGCTATTGGAGGGTATGAGCCTGATTTTATATTGATTCATGAAATGCAAGGTGCTGAACTAGCTTTGAATTTGGTTGTGCATATGAAGATTCCTAAGGGGCATATTGGTACTGAATCAATGGCAGTGTATAATCTTTTTAATAGGAAGGATTCTAGGCCTATTGGAGAGTCAGGTATCTGTGGAGGAAGATTAATCAGCTAAGGAAACAGTTTTGCAGAGTTAAGATTCTCATGTGTACATGGAGACTAATAGAGCTGCAGATATGCTTGTTGCTATGCATCCAAGAGCTACGTTCACTCAAATTGATCCTGGAGAGTTTAGTATTGATCTCCAGCGAGTTATAGAGGAGGATAAGAATCTAAAAATTTACTATAGACAGTAATGTAGTTACGTAGTGTAGGTGTTTTTTTTTTTTTTGCTTTTTTTTGGTTGGGATCCTTAACCCTGCGGAATGTTTAAAAAATAAAAAAAATAAAAAAAATTAATGACGTACAAAATAAATAAGTTATTATGATTTAAATATAACTACGATCCAAATTACCTTTATACCTCTTTAATTGATTTTGTTTTCTTTTAATATACATACGAGAACAATGGTAAAATAGGTAAGATAGTACAAAACTTCACTAATTGCTTTTTTTTTATAATTTATAAGATAGAGATAAGGGTAAAACGTGGAAAGAAATTTATAATTCACCGTTAATTGTTTTTATTTAATAGAATATAATAGAACAAATAGATAAATCAAAATTATTTTGAGATATACTAGTCGGATAAAAGCTAAATTATTATTATTTCTTCGAAATAGTTTTTTTATATCAGATAAATAATATATATATTTATACTACTATAAAGAGAACACCCCTAACTGTAGCTGCGAACAGTAAATAAAGCTGTAAAAATTAAAAATCCGTTTTTACCTTTACTTCTATAACTTTATACTCCATTAAATAAAATACCTTATAAATTAGTTGAGGCTAAGACGGTAAAAAACGAAAAAAAATTCAGTTGATATTTCAGAGTAGAAAGGGGTCACGTATAAATATAAGAGGGCCCATTAGAAGGCAAAATAATCAGTTTAATGCGTTGTAAAACATATACGTAGCACGTGCGGACGTACTAGTGGATAAAATGAGAACGTAAGTATCCGTCATCGATATCCCTTGTTCATTTTATACGTATGTAGGATAGATAGACTATAATTCTCTAGAGGAAAGATAAAATATTGGTTGCCCCTTTTCAGATTTTTATCTTTTTGCACTATCTATTGTAAAAATTAATCTGTAACTATAACGAAGACCCCATGGCGCGTCTCACTTTTACTGCAACTCCGTTCTAGAGAAAGGCGAGCCTAACATGACGAGGGTGGGCTCTCCGTTGAAGTCTTCCGAAATTATTATGTTGTATTACGGTAAGGTTAGGGGTGTTTATGGTCGATTTCGGTTCGGTTACTGGTAAACTAGAACCGAAACCGGTATAGTCGGTTTTGGTTCGGTTTCTGGTAACCAAAATCGAAACCGGTATAGCCGGCCAAAATACTTATTAAAATCGAATTTTTAATCGTCAGTTCGGTTTTTCAACGGTTTTATCCGGTTTTGGTTTTTTCGTCCGGTTTCGGTTAACCGATTATTCTGTCAGTTCTCTGAAACTGACAATACAAATAAAAAAAAAATAAAAAAAAATCATTAAGCTGAAAATTCCACGGCAACAGAAATCCATCTTTGAATAAAACTGGTGATTTAGACATTTTGTTAAACACCTTTTGTGCATTCTGCTAACTGATGAGAGCTGTATACTTGCTGCAACTTGGAAGCTTCACAAATTCCTTCCTTCCCTGCAAGGTTTCATTCATTCAATTCAAAGAAAACCGACCTTTCAATCATTCAAAATACCCATTTTAATTCATACACAAACACTCGGCATCAATCTTCTTTCTCCTCTTTGAAACCAATCTTCATTGTACGGCAGAGGACCCTGTTCTTGCTTTTCTTGTTCGCTGTGTTCTTCAAATGAATTCTATTCTCTCTCTCAACCAGACTTCTAACCCATAACCCATCTTCTGATCCTTCCTTGTTCTTCAATGTCTGTATAATCTCCACTTTGAATTTTTCTCGGCTCGGCTGTAGTACACAGAAAACCGCTAGTACCCATCATCCAAAAATTATGTAGCAACAGTATCAATGTCTTCACTCTTGAGACGATAGTTAAAACCTATATATTGTCTTCAATTTCACTACCATATCAAAGGTAGCAAACTCCAAATCATTTCAGAACTCAAATCTCTTATTTAATCTCTCCGTTAATCATTAATTTCAACGCAGCAAGTTTCATTCCCTGTAAACTCTCTTATCCCATCAGACTATGCTAGTTGTTCCCTACAACCCCATATTTTGCTTGTCTCAACCTATATCAGAATTAGTAAAACACCAACACAAATGATTAGTGAAACAACAACACAAATGATATTCTCAAGTTAACGAAAGAAGATTGAGATAGTAATTGGGGTTTTGAAAACTGTATGAGTTAAGAAATTAGTAAAGCATGGAGAAGAAGAAGAAGGTGGGACTCGGTGGGGCGGGAGGCTGTTGCTGCAAATTTTTAGAAGTGAAGAGAATAGGAAATAAGAATTAGGTTTAGGTTTAGTTTATATACGATGGTGATTGGATGGTGTAGATTTAATCTATCAAGTATACTAAAATCTATATCAACAGTCAGTAATTTTCGGTTTTCCATGGTAGTTCGGTTCGGTTTTTAGCACAAACAAAAACTAAAATCGAAATCCTATCGGTTTTCAAATTTTTTTTACCAAAACCTTTCCATTATTAAACGGTTCAGTTCGGTTTCGCCCTAAATGATTGCGTTCGATTTGGTTTCCGGAAACCCGTTACCATATACAACCCTAGATAAGGTTTGTTTATCCAAACTCTTTATAGAAATATCTCTTTATATCATCTCTATAGTGATAACATTTCTAGAATGTTATAGCAGTTCATCAAATGAAATATAAATAATGATTTTAATTTTTTTATATTGAGGCATTTTTCAGCATAATTGATTTCAAAACTCCAAAAGAAAAATTATACTAATTAATTTTGGGCGAAAATTCTAACGATGAATAAATTTCCAAAAAGATATTTCTGAATGACTACAATAATACCCCTTAGAAAATGTGGATGAAAGGTCATTACATTGTAACATTTAGACTTGTGAATGGATAATTGAATATCCGACATTCATCTAAGTCTGTATCGAAAATTTAGATATTATCCAAAATTTCATATATCAGATACATATACGGATATCTTATATTTTCTTATCCGATACGGGTAGGGAAATATTAATATTTTATAGGATAACTATTCGATGACATAAATATGTGTATACAAAATTATTATTATTATTAAGTTAAATTTACCTAATTTTTTGATACGTGTTGATGATTTTGTTTGAAGAAAAATGAAGGATGACAAATTCATCAAAATTTATTTGGTGTTACTATTGAGAAATCACGAGAAGAAAAAGTGATTAAGTACACACGGTCAAATTAGATATTTTTTATTTCTTTTAGTATAGTTTTCGGATAGTTGGATATTGTTAGATATTCCTTAATCCTAACGGAACTGATACGGAAAAAATTATTTATAGATAATTATTGAATACGGATATTCGTTAAAATTAACGAATTCGGATATAAAATTCCCATTATTCGCTCCATTAAATACAATTGACAAACCTAATGACATTATAATTGTATTTATTACAAAGAATTAGTTTGAGAGAGTAGATCATAGCAATAACGGATAGTGGGTTGGTGGCAAAGTAGTCGTTCCTTAATCAAGATTGATTTGACCAGTCAATGGGTTGTATAGCTATATTGACCATATTATATATAAGAGGGAATTTGATTTGCACAACATTTTGAGGTGTTGTGAAATACCCAGTTTTGAAAACTTTGTAGGGTGATTATAGGTTTAGATGGAATACATTACTTCTTTAGAAGATATATAACATATTATCTCTGTTTCTAAAAGATAAATAAGGTTTTATAAGTAAGTATGTTAAAAAAGCAGATTTATTTCTATTTAAATAAAACCATATACTATTAGTTTATTAATTTTTTTACGAAGGAACTACTTATTTTTTTCTTTTTATATTTAATATGTAACGGGGACCATTAAAATAAAAAGAACAAATCAATAAAAGAATATAAAAAAATGATTGTAATGATTGGTTTTCTAACCTTTGTACTAAACCAAATAAGTCTATTATTTAGAAATCGAAGGAAATATATTTAAAAGCACCTTAAATTTTTTTATTTATCTAAATGTACCCAAATTCGAGCCATCAAAGTTGGGTTTTAGTTGTTAGTTGGTTCAGTCCATGAACGACAACGCATATTATAAGCGACTATTTTGACCATAAACGACGACAACCATACTCAGTAGTCTAAACCACACAAAAAATAAAAGACAAAAAAAGTTCAGATTAATAACAATTTTTCGGATCACAAACGGCAATCACACCATAAACAACAGTTTGAACCATACAAAAGGATTTCAAAATATAAACGAAAGTCTGAACCTCTAATCTTTTTCCACATTGTATGGTTTAGGTTATGATGGCCAAAATCAGATATGTCATTAACTATTGTTTTACTTTGTTCCGTGAAGGAGGATAATATTTTTCTCTCTAAAATTTAAAAAAGGAGATAAAAAAATCGGCATAAAATGACCCAAAAATAACACCAAATAACCTATTTTGACATACTCGGTGTTGCCCAAATCAGATTTCCTGTAGGTTATCCAAAAAAAATGTTGTTATTAGGGAAGAAAGATTGGAAATGAAAAGAGACAATATTTGGTAAAACCTTGGTCTAATTGGGACCAAAGTGAAACATCATAAAATGAGGGAAATATTTTTAAATCCTACACTCCTTCGCCTAATAATCATAATCGTTCACTTTCCTCCGATAACCAATAACAAATAGTTTATCTCTATATTATGTCTCAAAAACAATCTCAGCTAAGGCCAACCAAGTCAACGTTAAACACCAACAACAAATTTCCATTAACATTGTAGAGATCATAACTCGGAAAACAGAGAAATGCAATTTTTCCTGGCTTGGGGTAGTTGAAATTGACCAAATACTCTTTGAAATCTTGATATTGTTTTGCTAACCCCACCCTTCGTAAATATGATTGTAATTGTTGTGTAAATATTTAACGGGATTGGACTAGGTCTGCTCAGGTATACAGGCTCAGTGACTTCGGATATATCAGGAGATAGGCTTGGGTCGTGTATTAAAAATAAAATAAAATAATAGTATATGAATTAAACCATATGTCCAACAAAAACACACACCACTATTTTTGTTTCTAGAAATCTCCTGTCCGATAGACAATCATATGTTTTTTGTTTGAGCGAACCATGAATTATATACATATTATGCCAGTTGCCTCACATTAAAATACAATTCATAAATTTTAATAAATTAATACTAGCAATTTTTAAAGGTAAACAAATTTTCCAACATTGATAATAGGGGGCTACCAATTTGTTTGGAAGTGTATTAATCCATAGGGGAAAAATGTTTTGTCTTTTATGAATTTCGACATACCCAAGTAAATTAGTAACCCATTAGCAACCATACAAATTTTCTAGTCTTTTTTTCCGTAAATTAGTAGCTTGAAATCTGCGAAATTTCCTTGGAATATTAGTATGAAGTATAAATAGGGTAAAACCCCAGCCATTTCCTAATGAAAATAGAATCGCGATAGATATGGCGAGCCAACGATAGACCAATGGAGGACGAGAGAAGTACCAAAATGGGTGGCCGTTTGGGAAGTCCTCGTGTATCTTTGTTTGGTTGACAACCAGTTATTTTCTTGGAAAAGACGAAAGCAGTACCAAACTGGGTAAGGTCCTCAATTTTCCTTTCTATCCTACCAATTTGTTTGGAGCTGAAGACTTAAAAAAGAAGATTAATACGAAGTATATTCTTCAAACATATGGAAAGGAATTCCAAAACTACTCACGATTTTAATGTCGAATTCACGACTTATCTAGTGTTTTCAGTTCTACCGCTGGTAGTACATTGAAGTAGGTACACAAATTCATTTAATTGAACTTTAGAGTTAGGGTTCATATAATATATTTTTAGTGTAGGCCAATTTTTGATGTGAGCATGTGGTACCAATCACAATACAACATGTGGTATTTAAGTTAGTTAAATCCAATATTATTTAAGGTAAATATATTAATTCATCGAATATATCATTTGATATTTTATTAAATACATAGTAACATATATCAAATCAGGATTAGTACCACATGATCACCTCAAAATAATTATTCGAGTTCATAAGACTATAATTAGAGCTTCAGTTGACTTTGAAAAAAGGTTAATCTAGGCCTTTCAAATATTTTTTTAATGAGTCAATCCATGTTCGGTAGGGATGACAATTTATCCGACTCAAACCTATCCCCGTGGATACCAGCCCCTATTGGAGAAGGTTTTATCCACACAAACGGAAAACGAGGTCGAGTGCGGATAATACTTAAAAATAGTGATATGGGGATGGGGCGAGGATGGGACTCAAGGTCCCAATCCCATACCCTCTTCGTAGCTTTTTATATTTAGGGTCTAGACTCTTACTCAAATCTTAACAAGAATTTTTTTGGAAAGATAACAAAGAAGATCATGATAAGATAATTAATACTGAAGAAGATAGTTAATAGTGAGGAATTAAAAAATAAAAAAAATTATAAAAAGTTATTTATGGATCAATTATTTTTTTTATTATTCAGTTTATGAACTTAAAATTTAAAAATTATTACTATTTTCTAAATTATAATATTTTTATTTTTATTTTTATTATTTATAAAGTTCTAAATACATTTTGTTGTATCATGAGTAATTCATGGAAAATCCTTTTTCTACAAATATTCTCCATATCCGACTCCACCCCAGCTTTTACCAATAACGGATAGGGTGTGGTTTTTTGTTTTTTTAAACGGGGAGGGATGGGATTCAAGGTCCCCACCCCCATACCCGCCCCATTGCCAGTGTTCGGTAGATTTGAATCACTGTTCTCAATTTAATGATCTCTATCTTCACAAACATTATTTCCCTCCTAACAAAATTCCATAAAAACTGGATCCAAATTTCGATTGGATTTTGCACCGCAGATTATTGCAAAACTGTTTTCGTGTCAAAGTTTCTATCAAGCAACCTGGCAGAGAAGAATGAAGTGTTGATTCAGAAGAAACTCAGTGAGGTAGAAATGGAGAATGAAAAGCTTGTCGAAGGAAAGAAATATATCGAGAAAACCTTAGAATCTGTAACAAGCGAGAAGAATGCGCTCGAGGAGAGATTGGCTCAGTCTTTGAAAGCGTTTGATGATTTGAAGCAAGAAAAGGAAGGGATTGTAATGCAGAAGGAGAATATTGAGAAGAACAGGGCAGATCAGTTACTGAAAGTAGCTGATTTGGAGAAATATGTTCAACAACTTGTTGCAACTGTTGCTTCGTTGGAGAAGAATGACAAGATGCTGAGGGAAGAAAAGAAGGAAAGGGACGAAGCATTTGAGGGTTTATTGGGTGAGAAAGGTTTGATTGAGCAGAAATTGGTTGATTCGGGGAAGATGGTTGAGGAATTGAAACGAGAGAAGGAAGAAATTGTTGCGGAGAAGAACAAGATTGAGAAGAACAGGGCCGATCAGTTATTGAAAGTAGCTGATTTGTCTAAGTATGTTGAGCAGCTTGGTGCTACTATAGCTTCGAAGGATAAGAATGATGTTATTTTGCGAAAGAAAGTTGATGAAATGGAGAAAGGGTATACTGAAGCGTTAGAGAAACAAGAAGTGTTGAAAGTGGAATTGGATTCGGAAAGAAAGAAAGTGAAGGAAATTGTTGAAGCGAAAGTTGGCATTGAGAGAACTAAGTCGAAGATGGAAAATGAATTGGGTGAGCTTAGAATGTCAGTTTCAAAGCTTGAGAAGTCTTACAAATATCAAATGGATGCTAACAAGCATCTGAAATCCGAGGTTGGATCTTTGAATGATAGTCTCAACAGGGATGCTGCTGAGAAGAGTGAAATTCAGAAGGAACTTGAGCTGAAGAAAAAGGAGGAGTCGAGTTTGAGTTTGAAAGTTAAGGAGTTGCAAAAGAGCATGGTTGATACAATGAAGGGGGTTGAGAAGCAAAAGAAAGGAACGAGTTCACTTTCTATTGAAATGAAGGAATTGGAAACTCGTTCTGAGATGTTGATTAACGAGAAGTCATTACTAGAGAAGATATTGGTTGAAGCTGAAAAGGGAAACCAAAGTTGACGTCGAATATGAAATCTGCTCAAATGAATGTTGAGAAGGCTTTGTTGATGTTGAAGGATGCTGCAGAAGTAATGTGTGTGACTGAAGACGAAGAGAAGGAAGCAACTGTGGAATCAGATATTGATATGAAGAAAATCGAGAAAGATATCCGTCCATTTGCATCAGAGTTGGAAAGTATTAGAAAGGCTTTCAAGAATAAGGGTAAGAAAATGGAAGAAATGATTCAACAGATTGAGAACCTGAACAAGTCTGCTAAGAAAAATTCTAACATTTGGGCATTGGTATCTTCTGCAATCACTATCCTTGCTGCAGCATCTGCGACTTACATTGCTAGAGGACGGTAAAATTGCTCATCTTGTTTACTAAGTTTTGCGCAACAGTTGTGAAGCATGATCCTACCAACAACAGCAAATATCTGTTGTCTGTGTATGTCTTATGTCTTGCTTATGTTGTTGGTCCACGTTGATGTCTGTCTTTCGACTGAAATCCTTATGATGTTAACTGTTATTTTATCATCAATAACAATGTTGTCTTTCTTTTGAATCTCAAAAAAACAACCTGGCATTCAGATTTCAGTGATAATTTGCAAATGCGATTTTCCACGGCATACTAAACAGGGCCCAAGGAAAAAGTTCGACATCAAACAAGCAAAACATAAACAAAGAAGAAAGAGGACGTCTGTGCAGACGATTCAGAAGCTATTGATTTGAACTTTGTTTCTTTTTTTTTTCTTTATTAAGTAGGGTACATAGAATAACAAGGGTAGATAAATGTGTCGCAGTCCCACATCAAAATAGCCATCCATAGTGGAAAGGAAAAACCTGAAATTGCTGGATCAGGTGGACAAAAATACTACTTGATTCATAATGATTTCAACTTTCAATAGTATAGATAGCTCACTGCTCACCTGGAAGAATAAACCCCAAAACATATGCCAAGTGTAACAGAATAGTTAAAATTCTGTATAGTTAAAATTCTCCATCTCTCGTGGGGGATGAACCCTTTGAAGGAGTCCTCCCACTTTGTATGAGCAAATCGTAATTAATCGACGCCAATTGCGACAAATTCTGTTACAAGCAGAACCTCTTAATCAGCATCAATCTGAAAATGTGTGAGATTCTAGATGTACTTAGAGCTCTTATTGAGCAAGTGAAGAAAAAACCATACCTTGAAAGAAAAATTCATCATGGAGAGATCTAAATGAGGAGATTCAAAGTCGTTCAGTTCGCCGCAATCACCGCTCAGTTCGCCACAATCACCGATCTGAGCAAAATGACGATCCAATAAGATATGGGGGAAAACATAATACACAGGATGAAGTAAAATATAATGTATTAAATTTTTTAATCAAGAATAATGTTGTAAGGCAAAGCAAGCAGCAAGAATGTTGCATTTAAAGGTTAGTTGTTTGATGTGTATATGTGGATACCTCATGTCCACAGTCTGAGCAAGAACCAGTTGAATCAGAGCCAGTATCACTACAGTGTTGATCTTCAGGTGCTCCTTGTGAAATTTCAGAATACCTTGATGTGGAATAGCTTGTATCATCTGCACTATCAGGGCTCGGCACAAACGCAGCCTACGACCAACAAAAGTGGTTAGTGGATGTAACCAAATCGGAAGAAGAAGATATTACTAAAGAAGCCACGTATACACAGATGCAAACACTCTGAAAAATATAACTAGAGCTCCCACGTGTATGCAATATGTAAAACCCTGTCATGCCTACCTTTTCTAAGGCAAGGGTGTCCCAGTTGATTCCCTTAAAGAAGGAATGTGCTTTTACCTGTAAAAAAGAAAAAAAATTAAGAAAGTCAGAGCATTTGTAAATTCACAATTGTATTTTCTTGCTTAAATCTAGCCTGTTCAACGTTACAAAGTGAATTAACAGTAGCTGTTTGTTGACAACTAGTATGAGAGAGCTTGTTTTGGGTAAGCACCTCCGATGCTCCATTGGCTCCAAGGCGCTGATCTGGGTCATGAATAAGAAATCTACACCACAAGTATACTCAAAGGTCAGACATCTATCAAACCAGTTTTAATATATAAACAAAATACCGCAGCTTCCACATGCAATAAACTGTAGTCTGATGTTAGCTCTCACTCTCAGCCGTCAAAAAACTGCCAACCAACAAAAGAATAAGAGACTAAGAGACCAATTTGACTTTGCAAATTTTAGTCCTAGCGTAAGCTGCAGAGTCAAAATCATGACAGAGAGTCCTACACTGGATCATTATTCAAAACCTTAAAGGACCATGCTGCGTACCAAATGCAAGACATGTGTTACAGTGGTTACACGAACTACAAAGAAGGATTCAAGGCAGTATTAGGTGTGCAGTAATAACTGCCACCTTCTTGCTAAAATAAAATTAAAAATAACGGCCACCAATACATCAGCTGATCAGTCCAACATTTTAAAATTACCAGATCAAAGTGTTGGGCATATTCGGTCGACATATACTAGAATTTTATACTGAGATACTAGGCTTCATGAGTTTAGTCCCAAGAAGGATACAACAGAAATAGAAAGTAGTGCAAACAAGTTCCAACCTCTCAATCAAGTCCCGGGCTTCAAAAGACATATCAATAGGAACGGCTGGCCATGGTATTTTTTGATTCAGAATGTTGGGGAAGATACTCTGCGCAAATAATGGAATAATGTAATAGTTAATGAAAATGGCCCAATGCCTAGTTCAATAAAACCTTTTTGTGGAAGATTAACGAAAGGGTAGCATATTGACTGAAACCTAAGCTAGGACTTGAAAGAAAACCATGTTCACGTTGCAAAAGATATGAAGGACAATATACCAAAAGAAATAGATAGCGTAAAGCTTTTGATACTATACGTGATATTAATTAATATAAGATAATTACTCTTGTTTATATGATTACCCATAACTATCTCATTAATCTTGAGCAATTAATCAACATCTACTGAAACGGAGGCCCCTAAATACTTTGGTTATTGTTTCACAAGACTTATACGAGCCAATGGTTTATAAAGTGAACAAATACAGCATGATATTGGTTAAACATGCTTGTTTGCAGACTGAGGAAGTGCCTACTTGGTGCACCAGATACAGGATACTAGTATCCCACAAGCAAACACAAGCATGTAGCCAATATTGTATCTTAACATAGAATATCCCTCAAAAGAAGCATGTATACTGAAGGCAATAGAACATAGAAAATAGAAAATATTAATTTCAGCAAGCACCATTGAAATTTCAGGAATACCTCAGGACATTCAGCATTGAAAGGTGGTGTTCCTGATATAAGCTCAAAAAGGATTACTCCCACCGACCACCAATCAGCTGCATAACCTGCAACAATGTCCATGGAAGTAACTTGGTATTCAGTGTACAAGAAACAGAGCCTTCAGAAAGAAAAATTTACAAAATATTAGTAATACAAAATATATAGGAAAGTGGATTTTGCCCTAACCATGCTGCGTCCCCAGAAGAATCTCAGGTGCCAAATAATCAGGTGTGCCAACTGCTGATCGTTTAGTTATCTCCTCTGTTTGTGCAGTATGCTCAAAAGAAGTATGCATGTCTTCAGTATCTATAGGGGAAGTTTCATTTGTCTCAGATCCAGACAAGTCAACAGTACTATTTATAAGCCCAATTTTTGAGAGTCCAAAATCTGTAAGCTGGAATTTGAAATTCATTGTTACAACCAATGACGAAAAGGTAAGATAATGCAGCTTCGCAAGATGTCGGGCATTTCCCTAATGTCCAAGTGTTACACCATATCTTTGTGTGCCCATCATGCGCAATTAATATGTTGTCCGGTTTTAAATCATGATGAACTATTCCCATGGAGTGAAGATATTCTAAAGCAAGTACCTAGAACTAGATATAACCTTCGTAAGATACAGCAAACAAAAAAAAGAAAATCAAAATTGAGACATGTTGCAAACTCACCAATTCAGCAGTATATGTTCGAGCTATATCTTCTTCCAAGCAACCAACTTTTCTAAGCAAGGAGTACAGGTCACCTCCATTCAAATATTCAATAACCAAGTAGAGATTATCTCTGCATGTGAACGAATAAAAGACCCGTACCTACAGCAGCAATCATTCTAGATTAATATTTGATAGAATTCAAGATTGATTTCTACATAAAACTGAATGTGCTTTACAACGAAAGACATAAAAGAACTGAAAGGTCAACAAATACAAGATGAATGAAAAAAGAAAAAGAAAAAAGGGATAGGTAGATAGATTGGCAATTCCATCTCATCCATTCCTCCTGCATTTGAGGAGTAAGTGGATGATTCTACATCACAAGTACTAGCTTTAAAATAGTAATACTCGGGAATGGAACGAAACCTGAATATTATCATACCACAAATGGGTTCCTGACTGTGATTAATATGTTATGCTCTGCTAGTATACGCTCAATATCATTTTTCCTTATCATATCCAATTTTTTGAGCACCTGCATATGGAATCAATTTATTATCTCAAATCCAAGACATTTTTGCAAAAGCACAGTACCTAAACTGGCTATCTTAAAAGCTAAACAAAGGTGATGCGATAAACAAAGCCCTAATTCAAAGCTACTGACACTGGAATGAGAAAGAGAAGCATAATTCCAGCAAACTTATTATTTATTACTACTATATTATTATTATTGATTATACATTATTCTATGAGTATTACTAATATAATTCGAGGAAAGACTCAAAAACTGAGTAGACATGTTATATGTACCAGGTCTGGGAAGTCGATCTGTTGTTTGGTATCAGTTGAGAGATGTCAAAACCTATTTGTGGCAATGTTACAGAGCTTAAGAGAAACAACAGAACCAGCAGCCTAAAATGAAAGAGTGCAGAACTTTATCGCAAATAGATCTCCTGTTGTTCGTTTGCGTGCAAGAAAGACTTTCCCATAGGCGCCCCTGCTAATCGGTTTGATCATTTCAAAGTC
This sequence comes from Papaver californicum, assembly GCA_023531435.1. Classification (NCBI taxonomy): domain Eukaryota; kingdom Viridiplantae; phylum Streptophyta; class Magnoliopsida; order Ranunculales; family Papaveraceae; genus Papaver; species Papaver californicum. The sequence continues at coordinate 555,595 of JAJJMC010019771.1, forward strand.
ATCAATGCTAGTTCGCTATTTATGTGTGCCATGTGAAGGAGTTGACACCGTACTACTTTGTGAAGTACTATCCCCCAAGCATACACTGCCATTAAATTTGCTTACATCTGTAGGACTTCTGTCATCCATCATTTCGCAAGCAAGAGCATATTTTTCCCTGTAAACGTATTTACAGGATTGTTATAGGATAGAATAGTAAGAATGTGCGACTGCCTCAAAAAACAAACTTCGCCACAATCTAAGATTTAGGTACCTTAGGAGGTTCTCGATACGGCTTCCAAATGTATCCATTACCAGAGCTCTGACCTTGCTTTCCTGTAAAATATCTTGTAAGTCGTGCATACATTCAACTAGATACTCAGGGGACCCTTCTTCCATAAGATCTGTGCTTGCTATGCAATTAGCAATGTCAACCAGCTCACCCATCTGCAGAAGTAAATCAGTTATTAGACAAGACAGTCTTCAACAGAATGTTAGACTCAAAGTGTTAGGTATACAATCAAATGAGACCTAAAGGTGGTACATGCGGAAAAGGAAGGAAGGAGTGCACTTACTAAACAAAAGGTTGATAATCAAATGGGGACCGAATTTTTAGTGGATAGAACTAGATTACGGAACCCAAGTTGCATTGTAAAGATCCCTCTCTCCCTTTCACACACACACACACACACAATCTCTCTCACTATCTCTCTATTTCTGTTTATACTTACTGTTATAATTTATCAGGTCCTAAGACTCCTACCCTACAGCTTCTTCTTTTTTTAGAACGAACAATCATCAATTACTACCCACACATATTGGCTCTTTTTAATATAATGGCCATCTCACCTGGTGTACGTCTTCTGGCTTAGAGTGTTATTATACTCTAACCAGAACAACTCAAAATGACTTGTTCTTGGTGTGTTTGTTGATGAAGCCGAAGTCTGGCTCCCAGTAGAAGAGGTTGCACCACATTGACTGAGCTTCACAGCCAAATGGCTCTTCAAATTACTCAACCCGCCATGGAGTGAATCATCTATACAAACTGTGTCCATCTCATGAATATCTTCAAACATCCCTTCTTCTCCTTTATGGTGCCATTCGGTTATCCTAGGGGACTGGACTTCAGATCCATTCATAGAGTTTGCATTCGTAATTTTGAAATATTTGGGCTTTCATAGGATACAATATCACCAATGGTGCAGGACTCTACGATCTGATCCAATATCTCTGTAAGTTTGGCTAGGCGCTCGTCCACATCCAAGGAATTTAAGTTATATTTCTCCGCATAAGCACATATATAAGAGTAAGATTCCAAGTGCGATGTCGGAACAATTTCTTCACATATCCTACATATCACTGAATCAGATCCATCAATAATCCAATCCTTTCCATTAAGTGAATCACCACTGGATTTTTCTTTTTAGGTAAACCTCCATCAACTTGGTGATACTGAACAATATCCTCCCTATAAGAGGAGAAATGCCTGGTTGTAGTAGCACTACCAGTTTGCGAATGAAACTCTGTGATACAAATTTCACCTAATCGGCTCTCAACCTGAGAACTACTGCACAATGGCTACTCCGTTGAGAAAACAGAATAGTTACTCGGAGTTCTACTCTTTCTGCTAACTTGGTCAGGCTTGCGTGGGAGAGAATATGCTGCAACCAACCCCTGTTTGGTATTATCCTTCTGAGGTCCCCAGTTCATTTCAACAGCAGGAATACTTTCTAGGCATTGCCTAAATTTAAAAAGAGAATCTTCATCAATAGGCTCCGCATTCTCAAACTGCAACAGCCTGGTGCTGCGAGTCAAGATAAAGAGCATATGAGTAAACAACTGTTTCAGCAATCCTCCTTGGCACTGCTGCCTTTTCTCAGCCAGATCATGCACAATTCTCTCGCACTTTGCACGGAACTCAGTGGAGGTCATTTCAAAGCATTGTTGAGCTAGAATCAAAAGATCCTCTGCCGTTTTTTGCCCATCCGGGGATGAGGATCCCTTCCTCGTAAGAATCTCTTCAACATCGCCTGCAAAATTAGTCAGCTCGGTATCCACCACAACTTTAGCGGCATCAAACCTTGAATGAAGTGAACCCAAAAGCTCCTACATTTAAAAATACAAGGCCCATAATGAGGGTTGGAACAAAAAATATAAGCTAACAACAGCTAAGTTAATGACACTTCAGCAGAGACTTAAAGCATGGAGAGTCCACTACAGTCAAACACCTGAATACAGTATATGGAGTTGAAAAACAAAACTGTACTTTTAAGTCATTGTAGCTGGATGCACGTGGATGGACAGATCGTATGCCACGTCCTAATTCATGAGAAAAACATTTTAAACCTATTGGGATTTTTCTGGTGCCCAACTGCTCTGGTGATGATTCTTTTCCAGCTGAATGTTTAGCTACATTAACACCTTCCTTGTTGAGCCTTTTAATTTCTGACTCTCCAACCTGTCAGATAGGACGTACACATTTGAGTCAACTTTAGAAAAAGGCAAAATGATACATAGGATTTTCAATAACAGCGGTTTAACTCATTAGAGCTGTATTGTGAATAAAACATCACCTCAGTGTTGACTGAAATATTATTAGTAGGTACTTGAGAATAACCCTTGGAGAGATACGATGTGAACCATCGAGCGAAGTTCTTCCCTTTGTGATGACCTATAAAAATACATAGAACAGTCAGAATTGCTTTTGATTTGATATCACTGAATTTCTTAACCTCCATCTAAGTATATTGAGGTAATGTTTTCCTGCCATGAGCAAATTTTTTGCATATAAAGTTTCAGAAACTACAAGTGCATAAATACATGCATATTACCCACTCTTGCTATAGCTTATGAGCATATAAGTTTCTGTTTTCAAAAAAAAAAATCGATATATTACTGCCTACGTGTGTGTACGAACATATGTCTGTCTCACGCAACCGCCTGACTTCCCTTGGGCAATCCTAGGCTGGTATCACTAAAAAATCATGTAAAAGGGGGGAAGAGAGAGATAGAGAGAGAGGAACCTAGTGCCTAGTGGTTAGAATCATCTCAAGACTTCTGTAACATGGTTTACTAACGAAAGGGTGTATCGTGTATGAAACACTGAAACCCAATTCCTTTATGATTAAATCATAATACCCAATTACCATCCACAAGTAATCAATGAACTTCCTAAACCTACTCCATATTTCAAAATAATAAACTCATCTAGGAGTAAATGCCTTTTTAGTAGAGCGGTAAATCCCTTGGGGTGTTGGATCCATCTACCAGTGTTCAGAACTCGTCAGCATAATTCCTAGTGACTGCTTAAAAAGCAAAAGCCCGTCTAGGTTCTCTGCATCATACCGTATGATTCATATATCATAGACAAAATCTTCTACTAACAGATTTCATTCTTTAAACTCTTCTATTAGCCCTAAACACTAATAACAAACAAAATCAGTAAGAAAAGGAAGAAAGATTAATTCATGAATCAAACCATCTTTATTTCCATCTTGACTAGTTTTATGCTTGGCAACAGCAACAGGTGGAGGAGGAGGGGGAGGAGGTCGAGAAAATCCAATTCCACTCGATCTAGGAGAACCACCTTCATTATTATTCATATAATTTAATAATCGATCAGAAGATTACGAGTAGTTTTGATTCGATTAAGTCCAGATGGAATTCCAGCTTCGGTAGATGATAATTTATTATTTCCATTACCACCCCCAGTAATATTATGATGTCGATCATATTCTTCTATTGGGGCAACTGCAACGGATGACTAGATCAAAGAGTAAATTCCATTTTTACCCTTTTTCTCACCAATAATTAGGCCCAACGGATGAGTAAAAATAGGATATTGGCGAGTAATTGTACAGTACGGGAGAAAATTTGGTCCAGTAGTCGGACCAAACCTATATATAGGCAGACGCTTTTCCGGTACAATGTAATACCTAAACGTCCTCCCAAGAGAACGTATTGAAATACGGACGTCGTTGCTGAACGACGTCTAATGAAACGGTCACCCAAAAAAGCGTCTGCTCTCACGCTGCACTAAAACAACGCTTGTTGAACAAACGCAACGTAGAAGAGCATCTGGCTTAAACGTTCCCTTGAAGCAGCGTCAATTTATCATACGCTATGTTAAGAAGACGGCTTTGAACTTAAGGGTGTTTACACTCAACTATGTGAGCGCGGGAAGAGGTGGATTTAGTAGACGCTCAACTAGGTGAGCGCATGAGATGACCCTATGCTAACTAAGTTTATTTAGGTGTTTCACTTAGTTTGGGTTAGAAAATGTTAGACCCATATGCAATTATTTATCACACTCCATCCACGCTCATATGGGGAGACGTTTCATGTATAACCGCTTTTATAGGGGCGCGTTTGGCATCCAGGCTATCACCAACAACGTCTATCATTATACGTTCACACAAGATAACGCACAACTTACATACGTTCTTGTATGAATGCGTTTGGATAAGAGACGCTGCTTAAGATGGACGCTTATCCATACGTTTTCTTAAAGGAGCGTATCAATATAGACGTTCAGTAACAATAGCTTATGGTTCCAGACCTATTATACGCTCACCAGAATAAGCGTCCAATAACATACGTTACGTTAAACAAGCGTCTGTGTTATGCGACGTTCATTTATGAGAGCGCCCAGTAACAAACGTCTCGTTATAAAGGCGTCCGAGCATAATTTGGTCCTAAACCGCTGCGTTTTTTTTTTTTTTAAGATTAGACACAATTTGAGATTTGCTTTTTACTCTAGTCCAACCGTTGCAATTGCTCTTAGATTAAAACCTTATCTTCCAAAATCTAAAACCCTAAATTTATTGTTCTATTTCCTTCTTTTCTATTGCAACAACAGCTCAAACAAATTTCAACCATTGGAAAACGTAAAACCTCCAAAAAGTAAACAAGTTTCATAACTGGTGATTATGAGATCAAAGAAGATATTTGTTAGCGAAGGTGAAGGGATAATTAAGTGAAAAAACAGAAGGAAGAAAATAGGAAGAGAGAAGGGCCGGAAACGGAAATGAGGAGTTAGGTGCAAAAACCTGAACAAATAAGAAAAAGGGGAATTCGTTCTTCTTAATAATAATCCTTAAAATGAGAAGAGAAAGATAGATTCCTGTTCAATAATTATCTTTGTATAATAACTTCACAAATCAAAACGACAAATAACTAACAATGAGGAAGCACGTGACACAGGTCGACTGATGCCTCATGTGCCGTACGTCTTTCTCTTGTTTCCGTCTTAGGTTGTTTTCTCGTGACTCGGTAAATGGCTCCCAAAATTTACTGGGATTTTATAGGACTTCTCTATCCCTATTTCTTTTCGAAAATGATTAGTAGACCGCGGTTTTTTTACACAAAAAATGAATATCTTATCTAGTGTCGTATAGGTATTGGTCCATAGTATTAAGTCCGGGATTCACCGCAGGTCTCAAAAGGTTCATCATTCTAAATCTAAGATTTAGATGCATGTTACATAAGGATATAAAAATATGGGGCAAAATCCGGGGTCTCCCTAGCACTGTTGATTTCTATTATAATGGTCGTCTTTTTTTTTTAAATGTGTCCTAATTTTTATTTTAATATTATGGTGATATCCATCTCCATCTTCAAAATTTTTTACTCTCGTAACACATATAAAATTTATTAGATTCAGAACCATTTTTAATTTTATAACTATATGACCGTTTGCGGTGGGGGCAAACCGAAAATTTAAAACAATTTAATCGAGATTTTTTTTTAATATCATTGGACGACCGAAGGAAGCCCTTCTTTATGTTCAAAATGGAAGTTAAAACGTAGTCGCCTTATAGCAACTATTTCAATCTCGTTTTTCTTAAAATATCTTCAAATATGAACCACATTTCTTTAAATTAAAGCAAAAATAATAAAATTAAATACATAACTTATTATGTAGCTTCAAAAATTCGTTCAAACTTGGTGTAGTTTAAAAGATATCATGAAAAAGAAGAATTTGATATAGTTGTAAAAAGTCCTGAAATGGTTGCAAAAATCTTTTAGTAACCATTTCGATTTCTTGATTTTCTAATTCCTTCAAATCTAGCTCAAATTTCTTCAAGTTGGAGTCAAAATCTTTCAATTACACTATAAACTAACTGTAATTAACTCATAATTGATTATAATAGTTTTAAATGACCAGTGAATTTGAAGAAATTGAAAAATATTTGCAAAAGGTCCAATCTTTGGTCGGACCCCCACCGTTGCACGGTCATCTAATTTATTTTGCGTCGGATAAAAGCAACATATATATCAGTTACTGACTGTTTTTTCTTTGTACCACAGTTTTATTTTACATCACACAGTTTCGATTTTGTTTTAATTTAATGCAATTGAAAGTGAAATTAATCGATTTCATTCGGTTTTGATGGGGCTTAAATATAACTTGAGATCTCAAATCTTTGATTATGAAATCAAATTTGGAAAAAAGATGATCAATTTCGATCTAATTTGATTGAATTGAATTAAATTGAATGAAACTGATGCAAATTTGATTGGACCACCGTTTTTTTAAGGTTTTTAAGTCAAAATAATTGACGGCCAATTCGAGTTTTGATTGATTTCATGGTGCTTAATAATAGTTGGGATTATAACTCAAATCAATTTTGGAAAAAATAAAACGATCAATTCCTATCCAATTGAATTGATTAAAAAAACGTGACATCCAGTTACATTTTAGCTCCCATAGTTATCACATAGAAGGACTCCCTTTGGCGTCCAAATATATATTGGTTTTCTTGTAGTACCCTTTATTTTGTTCCCAATATTAGAGATATTAATTCAACTATTACAATGCCCAAGCAACCAAATAGGGTATATCGGTGAATAACCATTTTAAAATTATCAGTCCGCCTATCTAGTGAAACAAGAAAAATGAAATATTCCACCTTTATAACAGGGACTGAGGGAATAATACTTTTATCCCATCCAAAAAAATACTAATAGTTTGTATAATTATCAATGCTTTTTACATTCTTAATCATTGTTAAGCAAATTAAAATATATTCAAAATTAAATACTTAAATCTCATAATATTTAACCAATAAAATAAGTTATTGTTTGGCCAATAAAGATAATAAAGGATGATGATGATGATGATGTAAAATATGGGTGAGAAACGAATTAAAGACAAATAAATGAGGCCAAAGATTTAACGTAGTTCGTCGAGTTATGCCTACTCCACGGACGAATCCCTGTATGGAGATAAATTGTATTGATTTCAGGATACAATGACTTTTCTTATGGTTGGAAGAGATGCAATCTATCAATGTCGTTTTCTAAGTTTCACCAGGATATCTATAATTTTTGGATTTTCCCTTGCATCCTTTTATAGGGTTCTGGATCTTTATATTTATATATTTGAATATCTAATAAACCATAATTCTGAAATAAACTTCATATGTGGTAACATGGCCAGCAAGATATTTGGAATGTTACAAAACTTTTTTTGCGGTGGCTTGGCAAACAAGCAGTCCAGAAACTTCCAAAACATTCTGAAATTAGGTCGACGGAAGTGGACATGGGCCAGTGGATTTGACCGACGGACTTTGACCTTGACCGGTGGGCATTGACTTTGACTGTGACTTTAATAGTTGACTGCTTGTTGACTTTAACCGGCTGGCAGAACATACTGACAGAATGGTTGACATACTGGTCTGGCAGATTGGCTGGCTGAATGGTTGACAGACTGGGCTAGCAGACTGCCTGAAATACTAGGTATGCATGCAGATCGGGTCAGGCGAACTGAGATGAAAATGGGTTGGCAGACAAAATGGGGTGAATTAGGCCCAATTAGGGCCAATGGATCAGTCTGGGCGAAGTGGAACCAAATGAGGCCAGCAGACTATGCCGGGTGAACTGGGCCAAAATGGGTCTGTGGTCCGAGCCAGATGAATTAAACGGACTTTGACCATTGATCGTTGATTGTTAGTTAACTTTGACCATTGACCAACAGTTGACTGGTAGTTAACTTTGACAATTGATTGTTGACTGTTAGTTAACTTTGGCCATTGACTAACAATTGACTGGTAGTTGACTTTGACCATTAACTTTGGATGACAGACCTATTTGACTGATATACTGGGCTTAAAATGAAAGCCCGATACAACAATCTGATCAAAAATGTAGCAATTTTACATAGAGTACACATAGTTATTTATATTAAATCATTAAATATAATTATTAATTAAATATCTTTCAAAAAAAATCTTAATTAAAAAGTGAAATGGCTTCTAATTGGAGCTAATATATTGAAATCACAATACCTTAATAAGAGACAGTAACAATTATTAAGAACGCAATCTCCTATTAAAGTTGTTATTTATTTTAGTAGATAGAATTAATATATATTAACTAATTAAATAATATTAGTTGATAATATCGGTCGAGAAATTTATTATTAGTCGTTTTTTATTTTGGTAGGTAGATTTCTATATAATCTCATTTAATTTTTTAAAATTATATTAGTTGTATTATCAAATCAATAAATTAATTATCAATCAAATTATTTTAATTAAAATATGTTTTAATATTAATTAATAATAATGACATTTGATTAAATTATGTAATAATTTTAGATATTTATTATTGAAATTGGTGGCACACAATAATAATTAGATAGCAAAATAAGGTTGGAGTGTGAAAGTTTGAGTGAGTTATCACTATCAGACAAATTTGAAGGTTCTCTATTCATTCTTCAAATTTGAAGATCATTTGAACAATCTATATCAAATTTGAAGGAAGAAGACAGAGATAGAGAAGTCATAATATGATGTTTTTACACTCATTCTCCTGCAAATGTGGGTATAAAGATATATAGAGAAAAAGAAGCCACTACTAGCGCTTTTAGGCACTATGGTTTGCTGAATCAGACACATAAATCTGTGTCTATATATGTGATCACAAAATCTATCTTTTACTCTTCAGTATCCCTTTGGATCAGATTTGTATCACATCAATACGGACTTATTCAAAGCTGATAAACCTTGTAAACAATGTCTAAGTTTCCACACCAATTTAAAAAAGAAAAGATTATTATTTGGTTCTAAGTTTGAAAATTATCGTGACAAAATAAATTGGTCCGCAAGTTCCCATAGCAACAACATCATGATCACGATGCTAGACCGCAATAAAACTTGTCTCTTGTAACGTAATATAAATTTTTTATTACCTAACTTTGGTAGTCAAGATGATACACACTCTGAGTATCCAATGATAAATATAATGCAAAATTTGATAGTTTAAACCAAAAAATATACTATTTATTATCATTTAATGGTTCACGTAATCCCTATACATATTCCCCACAAAGGTAGTATTAGGTCGAAGAAGAAAGTCAAACTTTTACTAATCATTCAAATATTTCAAAAAATTAACTGAAAAGTTTAATGTTTTTTTTTTATTATTATTAAAATGATGCTTTAGAGGGTATTTATTATTATTATTTTTATCATTATTACTATTATTATTACGACCGGTACAAATAATAAAATATGAAATAAATTTTACGATAATAATTTATTTAAGATATATTAGTTTGAATTTTATTATATGTAAATCCAAAATGATAAAAGATATCAACTCAAAATTAGACCAAGAATTTATATTTTTGTAGCATCGATCAATTGCCATAACTTGGTGAGTACTAATACTACACAATTCTTATATATAGCAAATCATGAGTTTTGTTGTTATTTTATTTTTTAATTAAAAAATATAAATCATAAGTATTACTAGAACCACGAAATTTCGATATATGATAAAGTTACCAACTTACCATCGGTGGAACTATAATCTATAAAGTGGTATGATTAGAGTTGTGCGAACGAAAGAAAAGAAAAATACAAATAGTAAATCATATCTTTACCGGAAGAGATTGTTATATTCAGTTGAATTTTGGATTTTTTTTATGACATGGAACATTAATCATTTGATTAGAAAATAAGAACTGAACATCATGGATATAATAAAAAATAGTGCAACCATCTCCATAATTATTAAAGAATAATTATACATTATGGTCAGGGCGGTGGTTTTATCCCAAGTGAGATATACTGATGTTTCCCACTATATTTTTTAGAATCTGACGATTCATGATTCGACTTGTACAATTCGAATCAACATTTAAGAAATCGATTTAATTCTTGGCAGATTCGATTTTTGATTCTTGACCAGCTTTTTAAGTTTGACCGGTCAATGTACTATATATAAATCTAATTTATTAAAAGTCGGTAAATGATTAAATCATTGTACCACGTCAGTCTGTTTGATAATAACGAACTTATATTAAGTTCATACAAATTTGAGTTCCTATCAATATATATATATACTCCTATGTTAAGTTTCTAAAGTAAAATAAAAATGATTGTGAATCTTCGATTCACGATTCTGTATAAGGTTCGATCCTTAAAATATAAAAATAATTTTTGTCGCGATTCACAATTTCATAACCTTGCTTTCCACCCTCACCATAGAGTAGCAAACCCTTCTTTTTTTGGATGGGTGGTGGGTCAGTCTCATTGTGACAAACTACGGTTCCCTACCCAGGAAAATTTATCATTTTCAATTATTAAAAGACTAGTTAAAGTATTCTAACAAAAAATTATATTTTAAAGACAAAACAACAATAGAACCAATGTTTTCTCGAATTCTTTTGGAAGTAATCTAAAATTGTTAAGTTCGAGCCAAATACGTTGTTGAGGATAGTAGTTTCCACGTAGACCAAACCCTAGCCTAAACGCACAGTATAACATGAAGGGCCACTCTATTCATTTCTAATTGGTTTTGAGTTAGATGTCCACATTCTATTATGGTATTACATGTTGGCCCGTATGAGAGTAAGCCCAAGGACTCCATATAAAAAAAATCACGATGTAGAAGCCTCAAACTCATACCCTGTCGTGGGGGAGCTACCTATACAAAGGGTCCACGTTATAGAGTCCCAAACTCGCGCCCTACCTATGGATCAGAGCATATTAAGGATAATAGTTTTTGATATACCAAACCCTAACCTATACGCACAATATAACATAAGAGGCCACTCCACTTATGGACAATTGATTTTAAATTAAATACTCATATTTCATCGTATGTGCTGCAAATGCTAGTAGTAGATGTAAAATAGTGTTTATTATGGAGATATTCGTTCAATAGGGACTGTAACATCACTTTTAAACGTTGCACAAATAATACTAATATGTGTAAAATAATGTTTATCATGGAGATATTCGTTCAATAAAGGTTATAACATCATTTTTGAATGTTGTGGGATGCCGGTGCTTTAAGGTTAACGACTCTAATATACGAGTCATTGTTTAAACTTTTTGGTAGAATACATTGTATTGCACTTTCTTCCAATCACTTTCACTACAAATGACTAAGTATCAAGGAGCGTATTATCTCGTGGCATTGGGATGAAAATATAGTACTTCTATATTGGTATTCCGCTTATGTATAGCCTGTCCAGCAGGGCGGGTTCTAAAGGGTGATTTTTTGGACTCCAACACAGGGCGTACTATTTGGTTAAATTATGGCTACTGTTTTAACGGCTGAATAATTTCATTTCATATTGGACTATTGCTGGTTTATTTACAATTGATCTAGTTTAATGAAATTTATTAAAACTTATCACTTAAACTAAATGAAAACCTTAAAAAACGATTCAAATCATAAATGAAATCGGGAGAGATGGAAAAAGAATCGGGAGAGATAGAAAAACCCAGTACAATCACAGTTTGTTAGTCGGTTCCTTTATTGATATAATAGTTTTTGGATTAATTCGACTTTGGTATTTGGGTTTTGTCCAACATTAAGGTTTGGTCTAACTTCTGACCAATTTAGAGTTTGGTACCTGGAAAAGATGTTGACTTGTATTGATTCGGTTAAGTCTTGCTTTCTGTTAAGCAATTATTAAAGGTTTAAATAAAAATTTAATTACCAAGCGAGTTTACTATTATACCCCTCTTTTCATCAACATTTACGTAATAACCAAAAATTATATTTACACCCTTTAAATTCCCTTTGTTCACTACCCGACTATCCCATCAATCAATATATCACCATATCTCTCATTGAATCCAAAACCAGAGTTGTCACCGTGTTTGGTTCTGAAAGTTCTCTTCGTATAAACACCAATTCACATAATTCTCGGCTAGTTTTAACCCCAATTAGCGTAAACCTTTACTGTATGAGATCTCAATTTGCATAGGACAAAAACCTAATTTGATTTTTAGGGCAAGAAAATTCAGATCTTCTTTATCTGATTTTTATCTATTTGAAGAAGGAAACGAGGAAAGCAAAGTTGGGTTTACGAAAAACTCAGTTGAAGAACAAGAATTTCCGTTTGAATGGAAGGTGAAGAAGAAGGTCAGTATCTCGTTCTTGAGCATCGTGTTCTTCCCCAAATTGAAAATACAATCCGATACAAAATAGATATGAAACTAGTACCATAAAAACATCACCAAATATATATACTTCATTCACCAAATAGTAGTACTTGAAGCTCTCCTTAAGAACAAATAACGACAGAGAAAATGGTTGTTAGGGTTCGATTTTTGGATTTCGGAGGTGAACTGAAGGTGGTAATTTCATTGTTTATTTGAACAACGAATGGAATAGATGGGTATTTATGAAGTGAATGTGCTATCAAGTAGCAGAGATAGATGGTGGTGCAAATCAGTAGGTTGAAATAATGTTGGATTTTATCTGTTGGTTCAAGAAATTGAATTAGGAGCAGTGTTAAATGTTCAATTTGAAACGAGAAAAGAAAGGGGATTTACTGTGAGGGTTGCTGCGATGGTGTTTAGTCGTGAAATTATGAACTGAATTCAAGATTTGGTTGGGACTGTTGGTTGCAGTCGAGTTCAAGAGAGAATTGACAGTGAGACAATGAAGAAAAGGGATGAATGAATGGTGTTTGTGTTATATTGAATGCGAAATTGAAATGGGTTTCTGTTAATTGTGATGAATACATTGCAGGGAAGGATTGATTCAACCAACAACACCATGGCTGAGTTACAAAAACATGCACAGTATATGTTTGATGAATTGACTCAAAGAGGTGGCTGGAATTTAGCCTGAATTTAGAAGTCGGCCTTATGTGATTGAAGAAGTCTGAATTCAGAAAGGTGTTGTTGGATCTAAGGGGGGTCAATGGTTTATATTTATTTAGAACCGTTGATTAATGGTTTTCTTAAGAGTCGTTGGATCTAAGAATAAATTTGTAATGTCAAAAAAATAATAATAATTAACTAATTAGAATTTGACTTAACCGAGTCAATACAAGTCAACGTCATTTCTAGGTATCAAACTCTAAGTTGGTCAAAAATTAGACCAAACTCTAATGTTGGACAAAATGTAAGTACCAAAGTCCAATTAACCCTTAGTTTTTTTATAGTTTTGTTCACTTGCAAACTACTTTGCGACTGTGCGTTATAGGGTTTATTTGTGATATTTGTGATTTATGGTTAGTACTTTATACTTCATCGCTTCAAAAAAAAATTTAAAGCATACTTCAGTGTTGTTAATGTTATACCAAGAGATTTATTGAGTGCATAAAGTAGATTACTATTTGTGAAAAAAGTAGTAGATGTTCTTTACCATATACTAATAGGCGTTTCAGATGTTTTTTAGTTTTTTTGAAGCATGTTTTAGATGTTGTATGCTACAGTTTGACATGTAATGAAGTTATGCGTCATTGTCTATCCTTGGTACATGTTATTCAGAAGTTTCGGCATTATCTGCTAGCGAATAAGGTAGTGTTGATAGCTAAGGATGTCCCTGTAAAATTTCTACTGTCGAAACCCGCTCTCATAAGGCGAACGACAAAATGGTTGCTACAGATATCATAGTTTGACATATCATGTGTATCCCCAAAATCAACAAAGGGAAAAGCAGTTGCAAACCTGCTTACAGCTTTTCTAGGGGAAGATGATACCACAACACATGAAGATGTACCCAGAGAATTCCCAGACATTTCACTTGTTGATCGACAGTTCTGCTACCAATAGTAATAATACCGTGGAAGCCAGTATTGTGTTAGTTTCGCCCACTAGTGAAGTTTTCTCGCATTCGTTCAAGCTGGACTACGAGTGTACCAACAACTCTGCCGAATATGAAGCCTTCCCGTTGGGATTTTCGCTATCCAAACAAGATGGAGCTACAAGTCTCGAAATAAGAGGAGACTCAAAGTTACTAGTGAACCGGATGAATGAGATATATTCTCTCAAGAAAGCAACACTAGCCCCGTATAGGGCTGGGGAAAATAAGTGATAAGCGCATATTTTACATATTCAGAGTATCAATTTCATGCACTTATTTGCTAGATTTTCTTTGAATTATTGTATATTACGTTTGTTTTTGTTTATTTATCTTTTAGTATGTGAAATCGTCTAAAAGAAGTCAAATGACACTTAATTGTGCAAGATAATAAGTGTTACAAGAGAATAAAGGCCAAAGACCAGGTGTAACTTCTCAAAATCTATGATTTCTTGTCATTATGACATAGAGAATTGAATTACGAAGCTAACTGCGAAAAAATGAAGTCATTCGGACATCGTATGAATAAGTTATGGGAAAAACAAGAACTAAGAGTAAAATAGTCATTTCATGGGTAACTACTATTGGCACTCCATCATATGTTAAGGGGAAGCTTATATTTAAATATTATTAAAGGAACCTTTGCTCTCACTAAGGGCTGCCTAATATTTGAATTGTATTAAAGGCGACATCAATTATTATTCGGGGCACCACCATCATCTTCTTTGATAGTAACAGAACTCGACCAGTTCTTGTTCTTCATCTCTAGCTTCTGCCACTAATGGTGGTTATTGATAGGTGGATGTGTGTAGGTCTAAGAAATGGAGATGTTGACTGTGATGTTTAATGGCAGCGAGAGCAAGAATGGTGATGGGTCTGTTTGATTGATGATGGCAGGGATGATGATCATGGTTGTTGATGGCAATCTGAGATAGAGTGAGGTCGTGGTTGCTACCATGGCTAGGTACGAGAAGCTCGAACATAAGAGAATTTACGGGTGTAATGGCAGTTGTAGGCAGTTTTGTTGATTGTGATGATGAATTATGTGCATGGTGGTCGTTGTTTCGGGAATCAACGGGTGCTGGCAGTTAATGTGTTCAAGGCAGTGAAGGTTGAAGATGGGTTCTGCAGAATTATCAGTTTGCAAGTGGCGCGGCAGTGAAGCTTTGTTAGTTGGTTCACGATAATATAATGATGGATGGTGAATTGATCGGAGTTGATCAGTATGTGATGGGGGCTATGACGCTGTTGAAGGTGGAGAGTTTCTGTGATTGAAATATGTTGGATCTGCAACAACAAAAATACTATACAAAAGAAGAAGATGTTAACGTTAATGAAATCTCTGAATTGATATACATACAATGGACAGAGCCACCTTCTCAGCAAATTGTCCTTAACACAATAGTCCGCGGGTACTCCTCAAGAATGAGAGATGTTATACCCCCATAACGAAGATGTGTCTAGGATAAAACTTCCCGTTATGATTTGTATAAGCACAATACAAATCACCCTCAAACGAACTTAACAACAAGATAGTTATGGAAGGGAAATAAACAAGACAATTAAGCCAAGCCCATTTTCTCTAAAAAGATATATACAGGTGGAGTTTGATTTTTGTGGATGATGATTTAAGTGAATGGATTAAAAACAATCATTGATGCCATTAAGAGAAGTGAGAGCTACTGAGAATATATGGCAGATAAGAACTCGAGATGTGATATAACGGAGAAGGCTATTGGTTTTGACGTGAGCTGGTTCGAGTGATATGGCGGTGAGGGTTGCAGTGTGTTCGAGTATGTGGTGGCTTGCAAGAAAAACAAAAAAAACACACAAGTGTATAGTATATACGGAGGATTTGGAGTTTGAGAACAACAAGGAACTTGAAAATTAGATTTGGAATCAGTTTCTTGATCGAGAAACTAGTTGAGATGTCGTTGATGATAAACACGAAAATATTTCCAGCAATCCAAAAGATTTGGCATGTGATGGAAAAGCGAGATTTCGTACAATAGAGTACATCAAGTTGGATACATCAACTGGAATTGAAGAACAACTCCGTCCATCTGAGTCCCATTAAAATCATAACCAATCAGAAGCTGTAGTCAATTTATTAGAATACTTCGCATAACACCGAATTATGGTCACTTATTTTCAAACACAGGAAACTCTACTTCACCGACCTTCGATCCTTATCAAAGAAGTTTTATGCGGTGTGTGAGATTTAATAAGAAGTTTTCTGCTGTGTATGAGATTTAATTCTTGGTTATATATATATAGTGATGTAGAACATCCTTTAGATTTAGAAATTATATTTTTATTATTATTTTTATATGCTTTTTAATTTTAGAATTTATTTATTTTAAAAAATTATTTATTTTTAGAATTATTTAGATTGCAAGTTAGGGCTTCTATAGTTTTTTAGAATTAAATTTCAAATTTTCCTGTAAAAGGAGATAAATATATTATAGTTTAATCACAATTAAAATCTCAACCAAAATATGAGTTAATCTCAGTTATCTCTCTTTTTCTACCATATTTTCTATATTCCATGCTTCCGTTCTCCGTCAAGTGGCATCAAGATCCTGTCTTCGATCTTCTTGTGCTTTTCAATCTAAATCTTCTTTATCCTTTCGTCCCTTCTACCTATTGAGATCTTCGTATCTCTTCGTCTAAATTCTATCAACTATCCTTTTATTTTTCAGCTATAAAAAAAGATCAACATCTTCTACTTTCACCTGTTAATCTTGGTCCAAATTCTTTCCTTACCAATCTTTTTCTTCATAATTTTTGATTCTTGGTTCAAATTCCTGCCTTACCTTTTTTACAAGATTCTTTGGTGAAAATCCATAAAAACAGAAGAAGAAAAAAAATCTGATCATCCACTTATCTTTATCATATTTAATTTTGACCATGTATTTCGTGAAATTGCAGAATTACAAAAGGAAAGTCGTCGACGAATCGCAGAAGCAAATGTTAGTTTGGATAAACTTGAAAAAAGTGAAAGTTATTTTGGATCAATTGGATTTGTCACAGATCGACACCCATGTGGTTACCCCTCCAATGATACAAGCGCCGACACCAATACTTCCTTCACCAATGATAGAATCACCATTAACACCTGATCAAAGTTATCCAAGATGAAGTTCTATGTGTTCCAATTGTGGAAGATCAAAAGCTAGTTAAGAATGATTTTGTCGATCAAGATTACTCCAAAAACATTATTTATGTTATTCCGTACAATGTCGACATCAATTTTTACGTCAAATGATCTATTAGCATTACTTATGTTATTCCGTATGACGTCGACATTAATTTTTACGTCAAACGATCTATTATATGGTATTCTAATCTATGATCAACGTATTCAAAGTATATTATTCGTTGGACGGGTCGTCTGTTGTATCTGGTGAACTCGGGTTCCAGTTTTTTTTCAAGATGGTGGACCTGATATAAGACCTGTTTTTCGTTATTTTGTCAATTCGGGACAAATTCTTTTCAAGATGGCGGGTCTGATGTAGGACATCTTTTAGATTTATGAATTATATTTTCATTATTATTTTTAGGTATTTTTTAGTTTTAGAATTTGTTTATTTTGAGAAGTTATTTATTTTTAGAATCACTTAGATTGCAAGTTAGAATTTCTAGAGTTTTCTTAGAACTAAAGCTCAAGTCTTCCCTATAAAAGGAGACAAGTTTATTGTAATTTTATCACAATTAAAAATTATTCAATCAAAACATAAGTTAATCTCAATTATCTCTTTTTTTTTTCTACCCTATTTTCTATATTCCACGCTATCGTTCTCCGTCATATAGCCTTAACTAGCCGCACCAAAGACACAACAAAAAAAACAACACAGAAACATTAAAAAAAAGAGATAGAGAAAAACAATAGGGTTGGAGGCGCAATCGAGTAGCGTAGCAGGAAGAGCATCCGCCCTGGCTTTTGCGACAATTCGGTTTGCGTTATTATTTTAATTCTTTTCTTTTATTTAATTGTGGTATAAACTCAAACATGTCTAGATAATTTCTTAAATGATTGAGGATGAATTATAAGTTCTAAACATGATTTGATTTAATATATGATTCTATTTTGAGTTCTTCATATGATTATCGTTTGTTTATACTACAAAGGATGTTCATGATTGATTGTTAAGGTGTCCAACTGAATTGATTTGTTGATTTAATCTATTACTAGTATTGAGTTGTGAGATAAGTAATAATCCATATACTCGTACACAAGTAGAGAACACAAGATCTTGCAGAGGTCTTCTGTGGAGCAATTGTGTGTATGAACAACACTAGTAAGTGGACCTTGATCTAAGAGTCTAACTGCTAGGATTAACCTATAAATTCACAAAATATAAAGCATTCGACCAAATTACACCATGAGTGATCTATTACTAAGTGGTTAGGATGAATAGAATATGGTAGGCGAGAACTTTTGTATCCAGTGATATAATGAATTTCGGGGATAACACTGACCTAGATGTTATTCTATGGTTAGTGATAATCTGTGATTAACAATGAGTAGATGGACATATTAACTTGATGAATGTTTAGTAACAAAAAAGGATTCCTCGATCATATCTCTTTCTATTTTTTACAATTTTACTTTTAAATGCTTATTTATTTACTTAGCTTAAAACCTAAAAAAATCCCTCCTTTGTGACATTTGACAACTTAAACACCTCGCTCCTCGTGGTAACGAACTTGACTTCTGTTATATTATTTTTTAATTGAGTGGAAATAAGATCACTAATTTGATTGCACCTGCGATACGCATTAAGAAGCTCTTAACGCAATTTTCCGAGGCGACGATCATACATACGGGGAGCACCAACAAAAGAAACATTTATTTCTTAGAAACTCTAGCCTCAAAACTTCAGTTCGAAGAGTCGGAGACGACCCTCACCGTTCAAAGACGTATCATGCCCTCAACCTGGATGGACAAGCATGATGAAGAACAATCCAATGACTAGAGGACGCCTATCATCCAAGAGTTCAGTAATTCGTATATCCAAGGGAAGGTCAGTCTTAAAGATTTAGCATTTCTTCCTATTACATGGAGTATTATATCATAGAAACTTAGATGGATCTCTGTCGAGATGTCTGGGAGATGATGAAGCACAAAGGCAACTTAATCGAGTACACCGCGATATGTGTGGTCAGACACTAGTGGTAACCTTGTATAGACGTCTCCAACGTCTTTGGTATTACTAGCCCACCATGGAGGCCCAATCCCGATTATTGCAGAGGTCTTGCTCTAATTGTCAGATTCCGCCACAACAATCAGAAATACTGACTATACACTATTCTGGGGACTGGCGGAACCCATATATCAAATACTTTCGAGATAATGTCCTACCTTAAGAAAAGAGGGAAGCGGCACGCTTGATCCAAAAAGCCAAGTGATTTATCTTTTATGAAGGAATACTCTACCGGAATGCACGATTTAGCTTTGGTGGAGATTTGTTGCGATGTCTGGCAGAAGAGGATGATCAGATTATCCTGACAGAAATGCACGAAGGGGAGAACCAGGGAAAGAGGAAATTATTTCTCCATGTCCATGAGAAATATTACTGGCCGACCATGGAGGACGATGCAGCCTCATTTACACACCTTGCCTTCCTCTTCACTCGGTAAGCATCCCTTGGCCATTCTGTAGCTGGGGACTAGATCTCATTGGTAAAATTAATTCATCCTCGTCAAAGCAACATAAATATATACTCACTGGAACGGAGTAATTCATCAAATGGGTCGAAGCCGTACCTCTCAGAAGCACGACCAGAACAACCATAGCAGCCTTCATTAAAGAACATATTATATGCAAATTCGGGATACCAAAGCACATCGTAACGGAAAATGGTACTCCATCGCAAATAAATGCATCTGAGAGTTACTCCAGGGATATGGCGTCAATCATGTATTCTCCACGCCATACTATCCCCAAGGGAATGGGCAATTCGAAAGCACCAACAAGACCCTCATCAGAATTCTAAGTTGTACTATTTATGACCATCCAAGAACATGGCACGAACAATTTCCTATGGCCTTGTGGGGATACAGAACTTCTCCAAGGAGTTCTACAGGGACCTCACCATATTCTCTTGTATATGGAGCCGATGCAATTCTACCTGCAGAGATTAAAGTCACATCATCCAGGATCGCAGCAGCAAGTGAAGTCTATTGGGACGAGTCTGAAATACCCAACTCCCGAGTAGAAGATTTGGATGTACTGAAATATTTCATCTGCTCAAATGCAGAGACATAAAATAAATATATATGTATAAACGTTCTGACTCGGAATCAGAATTATGGATATGTACTTTTTCTTATGTTCCGCAAGAGAATTGAGAATGCGTATTCATCTTATGAATACATTAATCCTGTAGCTCTTATATATATATGCGCCTCCAAAATTTCAGGTCTTTACTCGGCTAAACCCTCGTTATTTCATGTGCTTCATGCAAACCATCTGCATTAATCAGAACACGCTGATTATACAAATTATGAACATTCGGAGTGAGCTTTTATGCCATCCCTGAATGAAGACACTAAGATGCATACCATCTAAATGCATAGTCGTATCGAACATTGTGTCAGGTCGCAAACTTCCACGGCTGAATCCATTGAATATGTTTTGTATGCACTACACAAAGGCAAATCATAATGCCAAAACTAAATCTCATACGATTGAGAAGCCCTAAGTAGGCCATGGTTATGGCTACAACACTGGCAAGTGCCAGCGCTAGTAGCGCATAGGCTATGGCCACGACACTATCAAGTGCTAGCGTTAGCCAGCCGTAGCCACGCTACCAGCACCAACACCAACACCATCCTTTCCTGCTTGTTGCCAGCACCATCCTTCGCTGCCAGCGCCATCCTTCGCTGCCAGCGCCATCACCTACCAATGCTACCACCCTGTTAGCATTCCCATATATCAATGCTTGCAACATCTAGGCCATATCCACGATACAAGCATGTTCTAGCAACACTTCAATCGCGCCTATAACACTCGTATACGCCATTGTTGCTAACACAACTTGCATGTTGCAAACATGCCAAAAATATGCCACTGCCATGCTGTGTTGGCATAAACTTATTGGAAGCATTATCTTACGACAAATTCTCAATTACTCATGTGCTTTGAGTCTGATAGTCCATAACTCCACTAACTCTCACGAGAAATCAAAACATATTACATGGGGGGATTCTTCATGGGGTTTTGGTCTGGTGGTTTATAAAAACATGCGGTGTGGCAACACCCAATGATGGGAAAGTTACAAGTAGTAGTGACGGTTATAGCAGTTAAAGAGATGATGGAGTAATGGTTTAGAAGTTTCCAAAAACTTCCCAACCATAATACGCATGGCTACACCATTACCTCCACAATATCCATCTCCCCATCTCCTCACTACCTCCACTACTTACAAGGAAAGAAATGTGTATTCCTAACTACTATAAATAGGCTACTTAGCCTATTCACAAAAACAGAACAAGCTTATCATCTCATAAGCTCTGTTATTCTTCATAGTTCAACACATTTACACACAATTCAATACCACTGTAATTTCTTCAACTTTTTATGCTTCCCTCCCCTAAGATCAACCCACCTTCTCTCTTTGTGACCGAAGCAGGACAAAACAACTACTTTTGTGGTTTAGGTTTGTCTTGTACGATTTTCTAAAGAAAGTACCACAACGATGCATTTGTATTTCCTAGGAGTAATTTTTAGGTACTAACACTCTCGTATTTCGCTTTTGATGTGGTAGAATCTAAATGTTAGGTCTCTCCATTTGCGATGTTTAAGATTCCTGGTGCGGTCGTAGAAGAATTCTTTGACTCTTTTCCAAAACATCGAATAAATTTTGTACGGACGTTTGCGGAAGACGGGAATAAACGACTTGACGAGCTCCAAATATTCTTTTGGTTCCCAATCCATTTTCCCGGGTCTATTTGAGTAGTGGATGAAGTGGGAGTGAGTAAAAGGTGTAAGTTTGTGTCAAGTTGGGTCAGGGATAGAGGTCCTTCTTATATAGAGGAAATCCCAACGGCTAGTTTTTTCGAAAAACTCAAAATTTAAGTGAAATATTTTATATGTATAAGTTCAAATCGAACGATTTTGTGTTATCGAAAATGTCAAAAACTATGCTTGATATAATCGTTTGATACGTAGGTCCACATCGAACGGTTCTAGGTTAAAAGCAACAAAAAAATTGGCATTTTCTCTGCCCAGAATCGTTCGATACAAAGGTCCACATCGAACGATTCTATGCTAAAAAACCAACAAAAAGTTTGGTTTTTTCTCCGCCTAGAATCGTTTTATATGGATCCCTACATCGAACGATTCTATACTAAAAACCAACAGAAAGTTTTTTTTTTCTCCGCATAGAATCGTTCTATATGGATGCATGTTGATGGTGAGTTTTTGACAAAGGAGAAAGTTGTAATATTGCTTTTTGCCTAGCTGTAGAAGCATGAAATATATATACATAAATTCCTAACCCGGCATCAGAATTATGAATACATACTGCTATCCTACATTCTGCAAGAAAATCGAGAAAGGGATATTGAGCTCATAGCTGCAATAGCTATGTAGCTCTTTATAAATATATATATATATATTCATGCACTTTCAAAATTTTAGGGGGATTTACCTAGCTAAACTCTCGTTATTTCATGTGAATTCATGCAAATTATTTGTGTCGATCAGAATATGTTGATTATACAATATTGCAAACATTCAGAATAGAGGCTATGCCATATCTGAATAAAAACTCTAATTAGATACATACCATCTAATTACAGAGTCGCATCGAGCATTGTCTCAAGTTGCAAACTTCCACAACTGAATCTCTTGAAAATGTTTTGTATGCACTACATAAAATGTAAACTTAAATGCTAACATTAAATCTCATAAAATTGAGATAAACAGGCCATAAATATGGCCACGACATTAATGAATGTCTAAGATAGTGGTGCATAGGAAATAACCATGGCACTAGCAAATGCTAGCCTTGGCAAACCCTAGTCACACTCCCAGCACCAATGAGTAGCACACACATATGCAAAAAGGCTAGAAAAAAACTAAAAAGCCAAGAAAGCTAAACAAAGTATGCGCCAAACGAGTATTAGCAGTGCTAGCGATAGCACTAGTGCCAGCGCAGGCAGCGGTAGCGCTAGCCTTCCCCATTCCCTTACCTTTGCGTCCCTTTACGCCTTGCTTACGCTAGCACCTATGTTTGTGTCAACGTCTACGCTTGTACCAGCATCAATCCTTGCTTGTTTGTGCAATTGTTATCCTTACTAGTGTCAATACTAGACCACTGTTGTACTACATTGGTACAAGCTCATTGATAGCACTATCTTACAACAAACTCACGTACTTTGAGTCCATGACTATACTAATTCCTACGAGAAATCAAAATAATTACATGGTGGGATTCTTCATGAGGTTTTGGTCTGGTGGTTACAGCAACATGCGGCGTGGAAAACCCTATGATAAGGAAGTTACAAAGTAGTGGTAATGAAGCAGTTAATGGAGTAATGGTTTCCCGAAGATTCCAAGGCGGTTATACCATTATTCCCACGACTTACACTTATTCATCTCTTCAATACCTCCACTACTTTACAAGAAAACATGTGTATTCTCAACTATTATAAATAGGCTACTTAGCCCATTTCATAAACAGAACAAGCATATCATTCTCTCAAGCTCTGTTATTTTCTCAATAGTTTAACATCTCCACATACAATTCAACACACAAATTCCTTCAACTTTCTTTGCTTCCCTCCCCTGAGATCAACCCATTTTCTCTCCTTGTGACCGAAGCAGGGCGGAACGGCTACTATCGTGGTTTAGGCTTGCCTTGTACGATTTTGATTACCGAATCTAAAGAAAGTACTTCTACAATATATTATTTTGCTTAAAATCAATTTTTAGGTACTAACAATGCCCAAATCGAACGATTCTAGGGTAAAAGACCAATAAAAAGTTTGGTTTTTCTTTGCCTAGAATCGTTCGATATGGATGCCCACATCGAACGATTCTACCCTAAAAAACCAATAGAAAATTGGTTTTTTCCAAGTCCATAGAATCGTTCTATATGAATGTTAACATCAACCGATTCTGAATTCCTGGAAAAAGTTCTGTGTTTTCTGTTCAGAAACATTTGATATATTTGTCCACGTCGAGCGATTTTAGCAATAAAAACAACCAGAGTTCCAATGATAAATTGTCCCAAATTGTTTTTCTTTGGTCGCGTCTTAGCCAACATAACAATTTTAAAATGAACTAAATTCATTCCTTCATAAACTAATAAACCTAATTATCCATATTGTTTAAACCCGAACGACAAACATAAAATAAAAATATAATTATCCATAGTGAAAGACATAAGTTTGAAAAACAAGAATGCATTCATTCAACCTTATCACCGCCTTCCCCACGACCACCTCGACCTCGTTTGGCAGGTCCTTGTTGGTCATCTCTGCCTTGTCCATTGCTTGATTCACCCTGAGCATCCTTTTTCACTCTTTGTTTTCTTGTTGGCACTGTCTCTTTTTTCTCCCCAAACCTAGCACCTTCTTGTTCATCCTCCAGATCCCGGTATTCTTCAATTTTCTCATGGTTCGCCACAACATATTCTCCTCTCCTAATATACATTTTTGCTTTGTTGATCATATACATGATTCGTCTTCTCTGTTTTCATTTCAAACAACAAACCAGTTATAACTCATGTTAAACCATCTTAATATACAATAAGAGACCACAACACATACCAGAACAATGAGATCCCTATCTCGATACTTGATAAAGGGCCTCACGTCTATTCGTATCACACGAGTGTGAGAGATGTTGAGGTACCACGACATATACCCTGGGATGGCTTCATCATATCAGTTCCCAGCTCTACTTGTTCCACATATGTTAGCAGATTTATTTTCCCAAACAGCTTGAGTTGGTAAAGGATGGTGGACAACCTCAATATCGTTCTCAAGGGAATTACATTTAGCTATGTCAAATTTATATTTGACTGTATCAGGGATCTTATGCTCAATACCATATTTCCTCGCCACTCTTGTCGGGTTGTACATTATATAACCTCTGGGGTGAAACATAGGTTCATGATAAAGTTGTTCCTTGCACCCAACCATTTTTCCTTCCGTAAATACTCCCTTGTAGGGTTAAAGACAACGCCGTCGTTAAGTTGTCCAGTTGCCACCTCAGCTGAAAGAGGTCCTTCTCCTGACTCTTCGTCTTGCCGTTGAAAGAGTATTTATTTCCAAAATACTCACCGTCCCAATTTCCTTTCGCACTGGCTCTCTCATCAAACTTAAGAAAGTGCAGGTATATACACACCTGCATCAACATAAGAATATAGGTGAAAATTGGAATAGTAAGACAAACAAAGCTCCATTACTACAACCTTGAATTACTTGGAGAAAATCACATTCCCTCCGACTTGGGTCCTGTCTACCCTAGTACACTTTCTCATCTCGTTCAACAAGTATGCAAAGAAAGCACTGCCCCAGGAGTACTGGTGGACTTTGTCCAATAGTTCCACTAATTGTATGTAGTTATCGTTCACCCGAGAACCGGAAACATCGAGGAAGATAACAGATCCCAAGATATATAAAATATATGCGGTGGATGTAGCAGTGGTACGGTGCTCGGTAAGATGACCTCTTTCATGAAGATCCTTTGTTCCCGAGAACTCTACCCTCAGGTGGATGAGATAGAATATTCTCTGCCTTTTCCCATACACCATCATCATCTCCCTTGTGGTCTTGTCTGCATCTCAACCAAACACCTTCGAGGTGAACCTGTAGATATCCTCCCAACTAACCTCATTCACATAGTTGGGATCCCTCACGGATTTACCTCCTACGCTCAGACCCATCAACTGCACATCGTTTGGGGTTATTGTTATTTCCCCAAAAGGAAGATGCAGAGTATCTGTTTCCACATAATATCTCTTAAGGAAGGAAGAAACAAGGTGCTTGTCATACCAAACCAAAGAGTTCTTGACTCCATACATCAACCTCGTTTCTTCGACGATCCGTTTGACTTAGGGTGCTTTTCCATCCAGTGGCCATAACTCCATTTTGCTGATTGAAGATTGGTGTTTTGGAAGACGCACGACATCGGTATGTTCCTAATAACATATCATGAGAAATTAAAAAAGTACATTAATATTAAATAAAAATAGACGATATATAAAATAAGGTTGAGATACTTACCATAGTTGCAAAAATCTTAGCAGACCAACTGTGCTCGTACCTCCAAAACAATTTTCCTCCGTCACCCGGTAACCCATGAATGGCCTCATCGGGGCGGCGACTTAACAACATCTCAGGCTTTGGTAAGTATGACCTTTCTTCTTCCTTCATGGCGCTGTATTTTTATCTTCTTGTTGTTGTTGTGGTTGTTCTTGTGGTTGGCGTGGTGGTGATTCACCTCCTCGTTCTTCTCCGTCATGGCTTTCGATATCTTCCTTATCACTTTACTCTTCACTTTGAACTGTTTCAGACTCTGTATCAGAAGACGAAGATTCTTCTTCTTTTCGGTAGTCCATTTCAGTTGGTTCATTAATGGAGACCGCTTTATATTTTCTCGCCGAACCCCTATGGTGTTTAGCCGTTAATTTCTTACCGTCCTTTCGACGAGGTCCCAATCTCCGAGGAGTGGCAAGATCATGTTTTTTCTTCCCTCTCTTTTCTGGTGTCGTTCCCTTTCCCTTATCCCTAAAGAGTATGAAAACATACGATATTCAACGATCGAATTCAAGTGAATTTAGGAATTCCAATAGTAGAATCGGACATCACGATACATCCAGATCCAACGGTTCCTACCATTATAATTCCGGAATCGTTCGATGTTGGTGTTCCTACCATCAACAAAAACAGTGGGTGTTTTCTCGACCAAGAATCATCGATAAAAAGTCCCACATTAAACGATTCAGAGAAATATTCAGTTTCTTCTCGACCCAGAATCCTTCGATAGGATTGTCCATATCGAACGATTCTGAGAAATTTCCAGTTTCTTCTCGACCCAGAATCGTTCGATAGGAATGTCCACAACGAACGATTCTGGGTCGATGTTCTTCCTGACTTTTCAGTTACTTCAGATATCGATTGATGGGGGCATGAACATCGAACGATTCAAATAGGAATCATTGGATGTGGACATGAACATCCAACGATTCTGGTTTTCACAGAAAACCCATAAACTAAAAAAATTCAATTTTTGAGTGTGAGCATGTGATTGAAACCTAATTTAGAGTAATGCGATGATAGAAAAGTACCTGATTTGAGCCATTTGTTGTATCGAGCTAAAAGTTTCTTCTTCTTCTTCTTCCGTAACCGTTTTCTTCCTTAGTTGATTATGTTTAATTGCTTGTGAAATTTGTGGATTGCTTCCACTAGGTAGAGTTGCTCCAGTGAGATGCTTTACTCGTTTTGGCCTTTTCGTTATATGGAAAAATCAAACGATTAATCATTTTTTTAATCGTCGATTATCGACGATGTTTTAGTTTGAAATAGAAAAGAAGAAGGAGAAGAGAGGAGAAGAAGAATAAAAAGAAGAATAAAAATCTTTTATAATAAGTAGGTAGGAATAATTAGTTTTAGTAATTGGTTTTACTTTTAGTTTGTAATATTATGTTTTTATATATAGTAATGTAGTATTTTTACCCAAATTTAGACACCCCTTATCTACTAAAATGGGAGGACACAAAATTAGGTAGGCCTAAAACAATTTTTTTAGGCCTAAAACTAGCCAGGTTAAAGAATGGTACCTCAACCCAATGAATACAACTAAAAACAAAAGAAAAAAAAACGAAGAAGATTCGGCAACCCAAAAAAAAAACACAACTAGATAACAAGGGACGGAATA
Source organism: Papaver californicum (assembly GCA_023531435.1). Classification (NCBI taxonomy): domain Eukaryota; kingdom Viridiplantae; phylum Streptophyta; class Magnoliopsida; order Ranunculales; family Papaveraceae; genus Papaver; species Papaver californicum. Next base: position 583,529 of record JAJJMC010019771.1, read on the forward strand.
AAGAATCCCAAAGTGCTATCACCATGTTTACCGTTAGGCCTAACATCTTTGTGTTCGACTCGGTCCAAAAGAAAGCTTGAATTTTTACATTTCTAATGATGCTTACCAAATTTTTCTTTTTGTTTTCGAAAACTCTTGCATTTCACTCTCTCCCGATACACCACCATATTGTAATTAGGATATTATTCCATATTCTACTAAATCTTTCATCTTCCTATTTAAACCTCAAAGACTTTACAGTTGTGGTGCCCTAGTTAGCAATTTGGAATTCAGCAAACGTACAGAATGACAAACTACAAGTGTTATAAGGATTCGTAAAAGTCAAATCCTGTCTTCATGATTTAGGAGTAATTCAGAACGGCATACATACGTGTATAATTCGTTTTACTAATTTAAATTCGGTATTGAAAATTCATCATGTATTAACTAGTTAGAAAATATGTTTTTGTTGGGTTGAGAGTGTAATTTTTTATTTAAGTGAATACATCTTCAATGTAGATCTAGTATTTGACATCAACGCATAGTTAGTGCAGTGGTTAAAGGATTGTGTAGAAAGCAATAGGTTTAGGGTTCGAATCCCACACATTAAACTTTTTAAAAACTTACAGAAAAAAACTAATTTGGCGTAAATAGTACTGGATCGGTGAGAAACAGTTGGGATAATCGGCCGAACAGTTAGTTCATAAAATACGCGAATTCAGGTCGTAGTTGCAGTAAATGATTCGTTAAAATTCGATAATAATTCGCCGAATTACTAACTAGAGTTGTGAAATTTGAATCATGAGTCCACCGGATATGACATCAACAAAATAATCCCATATTCTCTAGGTCCTCCAACAACCATAGAATAAGTGCAAGCTAGTTTCATCATTTTCCTCATAAAAACAACAAACACTAGAAACATCCATTCCCTTTTCTATAATTTTATCCGTCGTCATTAACTTATCATGAGAAATAAGTCAAAGAAAGAAGTTTTTTCAGCAAGGATACTCACGACTCTAAACAACATCGGTTGGAAAATTTGGGTCATCTTGTTTTCTTTCGTTCTTAAATCCATCCTTAACCGTATATTGAACATGATAATTTCCGACCCAATTCGGCTATCCAAAACACTTTTTTGTATAAGGATAGAAGAAACAAGATTTGATATTATTGAAACTTTATTTGAAATAATGTGTGGGTATCTTTGTCTAGACATGAATCTTCACCTTATACCACATTCCCTAGCTTTATACATACTAGCCACAACAAACCCCTTGGTTCTTGAAGCTGTATACGGCAAAGGAAACATATTACATAGTCTTCCTTCACCTAGCCAATAATTTTCCCAAAATATAGTTTCTTTGCCCGCACCAATTTTGAATCTAATATTTTTGTTGAAAATCTTCTAGCTTTTTAGATATTGAACCACAAGCTATCGCCTTTTAATCCCTTGGGTTGGAGAGTTTCCTAACCGGTGGATGTTTGACCAAATTTTTCAACTATAATCTTCATCCATAAATCATTTTTCTCTAAACTAAAACGCCGCCACCATTTTTTAGCAAAACCAAATTCACTTTCTTATTCCTTTGTATACTAAAACCATCTTTTTCTTTTGGTTTGCAAACCGTTAACAAACCAACACTATTTATTCTTTTCTTATTAGAGTTATCATCCCATAAGATATTTCTCACAACCTTATAAAAAAATTTTGTTATGGAGCATGGTGGGGAAAGAAAAATGGAAAGATAATAAATGAGTAAACTAGCCAAAACACTTTTAATGAGAGTCAACTTATTTCCTTTTGGAAGAGTTTTCCTGTTTCATGAAGCAAGTCTTTTCGTACAAGTTTCGGGGGAAAAAATCCCATTTTTGCGAGCCACCCACCTTGTCTCCCAAGGGGTAACCGAGGTTGATACTATGGAAATTAACATTCTTGCAATTTAACATGTTAGCATAATTTTCAATTACTTCTTCGACCCCGACCCAAAATATATTACTCTTAGAAAAATAACAAAGAAGTTAGTGACGAAGAGCATCAACTTGTTCTTTATTAGCATCAAGAAAATAATGGTATCATCGACAAATTGCATGTAATTTATTTTTGTTCCCCTCGCCTTCACCGAGAAACCCTATATATGATCGAGTTCTTGTGCTTTGCTCAACATACATCCCAAAACTTCACTCAACGATAGTAAAACTAAAAGGAAATAGCGGGTCATCTTTGACGAAGTCCATTTTAACTGTCAAAGTATCCATAAGACGATCCATTTATAAAAATCGAGAACTTTAAGAATGTTAAAAAAAATTTAATCTAAGTTCTTCAAACACCACCAAAACCCAATTTGAATAAGACTTCATTTAGGAAATTTGAATTCACATTATCAAATGCCATTTTAAAATTAAGTTTGCACACCAACCCCGGTATTTTTTGATGAAATTTTTAGCCGCTCCCATATTGACACACGTATGATGCTGAAAGCCTCGGCTTATTGAATATATGGATAACTACATCCAATATCCATATAAATTTTGTTTTGCTAGCAACCTTTCTTCCACATTAAACCCATTTTTTTTCTCAACTAGGATTAAGGATTCGAGAATGAGTATATTTATTTAATACTAACGTCCAAACTTTAAAGTCACAGGATCATATAAACAACCTCGTCCCAGATTTCTACCACAAATAATTAATACCATCGAATCTTGGAAGTACGTTATGACGAACTTGGTTGGACACTATTTGAGTTCATGTTTATAGGAAGGGATCACTGAAACATATAGATAGTTAGATCCATAGTTGTTTGTCTGTTTTAGTACCAATTGAAAGATCACGAGGAGTACTATTTCTATCAGCGACACACAAGAACCGTCTCTTTTAGATTTAACCTATGAACAATCTCTACGATCTAATAGATCGATTATGATATCAACCAACCATAGATATATATATACTTCTACTTAATTACATAGAGAATATTTTATGAAGTACACAAGATTTTGTTGATAAGAAACCTATCGACCAGTAGTAAAACCCTGAAATGTAATCTAAATGAATATTAACTATGATAAAGAGATTATACCGATTCATTATTTACCTCGTAAAATCTAATTAACTATTTCTACTCTAATTCGTCGATCTAGTGTACTCTTACGCCTCAACAACCTCCTTTTATTTATTTTTATTTTTGACGCAAAATTTATTGGGCGAACTTAATATTAATAATAAAACAAAAACAAAAACAATAAAAAGTGAACATATAGTCGGACCTCCTAAAGAAAAAACAAAATAAAAAAAATGAATATATCTACAAGTTCATCCAAAGTATTTCATCCGACTTTTTTTTTTTTAAGATTTCAAGTAAATATTGTGTTTTGAAAAGAAAAAAATATATATGCAAAGAAAATGCCTTCTACTATAAGTTTGTAGTTCGTAAAAAAAAAATATAACTTTGGTTATGAACTCAAATTTTTAAATAAATTAAAACTTTAAGAAAATAATTTTGGGAAAGTTGAACTTCCACTAATATTATTTTTCTTCTCTTTTTAGCTTAATGTTATTTCGTTTTATTTATTGTTAATTTATTTCAAATATATTTGATACAGAACGGAGATTCATAATTTTAATTAAACATAGTAAAAAATTTATATCAAATAGAGAAAATTGATTTTTAAGGCAAAATCTGATTCTTTTTTTGTTGGTTGTTGACCAACGGAAAGTATGGTAAAGTCTTTACCATATAGAAATGTTAGATTTATTCGAATTAAGACCCTAAATGCACAATAATAGTGCATTTCACCAACAATCACGGTTTTATATTTTTATTCATGATACAACTGTCAATTTATGACATGGAATGCGGTTACGGTAACCCGATCCAATTAGGTTTGTTGGCCAGGCAATCCGAGTTAAGGTTGGTATTTATGAACCCGTCAAAAAACGAGGCGAATTAAGATCAACCCACATATTACCCGTAAACCCGTCATTAATCTTCAATTTTCTTAAAATTATTATTTACCGGGGTTTAAAAAAGATTGTATGTAATTCACTCAATTCAGCTGACTAGTATCATCAAAATTAATTAAGCATCGTCAAAATCAAATCTTTATTACCCACTGACTAAATATCTAAATTATTTGTAACTCGTAACAAGGAAATACTATTAATCATAAATAATTTTATTTAAACCATCCATGATCAAAATTGGTACCCACCATACATAATCAATGGAGATTAAAATAATTCAAAGATCGATCATCAATCAAATTAAAAGCCAAATCACTACACTTGGTATCTCACATAGTGCAAAATTTGAAACAAAAATTGAGGTTGAAATTGAAATTAAAATATACTAGATGATTGGTGCAGCGGGTCCATCGGAAATGCGAATAAATTCTAATGAAACTAACTTTCAATAAAAAATAAATAAATTGTGAGAGCTATAAAATAGAATAGATATAAGCATTCCAATTTTATGTCCTAATTTAAGTTTTATACCATATATTTTCATTTTGGATTTATAGGGCGTTTGATTTAAGTTATTGGATTCCTAAAATTGGATTACTGGGTAATTCAATTTATAGAATTGGATCAAATTTTATTGTTTGGTTGACATAATTCAAGTACATGGTAATAGATATGTCTCAAATCACTTTATACTTTTTTTCCTCTTTTAGGAAATTATAATAATAAAAACATGTCAATTTCAAAATTTTAAATTTTATTGGAATCCAATTCTAGGAATACAATAATTTCAACCAAACGTCCTATTAATATAAAGCAATTGAAGAAGAAAATGATTGATTTTGAACGAATTAATGAAGTTTAACAACAGTTGGAGATTTACAATGTTTGATTATCAAATCAATTTTGAAAAAAAAAATGATCAAATCCAATCGAATTGGATGAAATTGAAAATAGATTGAATTTATCGAATTAAAATTTTTAAAGAAACAACCATGGCGAAAAGTGACAATTACATTGGTGACAATTTATATTTGAGTTACCACATAGAATATCTTCATTCGATCGACCAATAATATACATAAAGAGAGGGTTAGGCTAGATAGGTGATCACTAATTTTGTTATCACCCAAATACTTAGATGGAGTGAGCGATAGATAATACTTAGTAGTGATTATATCTTGAAGATAAAATAAACGGGGAGATGTTATCATAGACAAGATGATGGGATTGGAGGCGGCACAGTTCTCACAGTTTACTGAGATTGATATCTTTTTTGGTACATTAGGTTTTCGCATTTCTTTTAATTAATTAGATTACAGTTCAATAGCTTTATATATTTAGTTAAGTGGTTCTAAGGCCAAGTTATATGAGGTGGACAAACCAGCTAATTTTTTTATTTTGAGTCAGTATGTATAGGGTAAATATGTAAGTTTGATGTACAAACCGACATATTTGTTTGTTTGCTCAGTATGGCAGAATTTCTATCGAGCGGTAGAGTCTCTGTCACTGAAATCTAATCTTAATTTCCAATTCAAAGTCCCTATATAATTTTTAATTTCGATCATGGCCTTTCACTATTATAAATCCAACGATTATTTTTTATTTTATATAATTTAATACTAACCACTTTTAATGTATGTTTAATTTTAATTATATATAATTTGATTTCAAAATGTATAAGCAAGTTGAATAATTTGATTAAATTAACTAAAAATATATTAAAACACTTATCTCCATTACATTCAACTAATTTACTATATTATGTTTTTTACAAAATATAAACTTAAGCAGTAATAACTAATTAAATAAATATTTCAATAAAAATCTGGGATAATCTTTGGCCTTTTTTTTATATTCATTAGACGTAACTTCCAATCGATACGCTATTGAGTGGGTTTTTCTTGGTTTTTGTGAGCAATACTATGGCTAACTTTCAATTTTTCTTTGCCTTAAACTCTTCTTTGTTTTTTAACTGCAGATTTGACTTGGTTAACATTCAAAACTTGAAGACCTCTTTGGTTTTTATCATTTTTTTTTAAACATCACATATTTTACTAGTAGCATCTTCAAGTATGACTCCGAAAAAATCAAGTTGGGTTGTCAAATCAAGTTGGTTTGCAATTTCTTTCATTTGAAAGAAAAAAATCAAAAAAAATTTAAAGGCTTTAACTATAAAAGTTGTGTAATTTTTTTTATAAAAAGTAACGTATTTATAGACGAAGGAGAATTGGTTGGTAAAGACCTATAATCCACCGAACGACATATAAAATCTAGATCATTTATTAACTTTTCCATAATGAAACGGCTATTTTTTTCTGCCACCTAACATGGAAAACTAGCTAATTTATACGAATATATAGGATTTGGTCAAAATGATAATGATTTACCACCTATTTGAATTGGGTTCAAGAGTTTCCAACTGCAAATATTTTTGGTTTTTTAATAAAATGACAAATCAACCTAAATAACAGAGCACACCTGCCTAGGATTAAGGTTGACGCTTATGACATGCTCTACAAATTTGCTAGGGTTAAGATTCACAATTTTCAACCCATGGCCCGTCCAACCCGCAACGAGTTGATACTAATCCGGCCGGTCGACAGATCTAATCCATGATAAATGCAATCTTAGAAACACAAGCCACCGGCAAAATGAGCTACCATAAGATACCAGCCGTAAAAGTCCCGTCTGAACACACTATTCTTTCCTCTTACAGCCTTTGACTTTGACTACCCAAGGGTGTAAAAGTGTAAAGTGAAATACGGAAAACTGTCTTCTTTTTCTTTCTTTTTTAATCAGAAATAGAAAACTGTCCTATAGAACTAAAACTTCATTTTTACTCCTCCTTTTTTTATCATCTTCACTGGAGACTACCCAATTCTCGGATCATTTTCACCGTAAGACTAGGAGTAGTAAATTATTAATAAATGGTTTCTTTTTGAAGCATAATAAATGGATTTTTTTTGAAGCATATAATAAATGGACATAAACGAGCGTAAAGTAATTGGGTTCAGAAAAAAGTAAAAAAAACAAAATGGGTAGAGAGACAGAATTTGTGGAGGAGAAATAATACTCTTCATTTAAATGTGTTGTTACGTGCCGTGCAGGGAAGTTGTCAAATGATCACTTTCCTACACATCATCCTCCTCCTCTTCTTGTGGTACTACTAGATACTACATAGAATTCTTTTTAGAAAATTTGGCTGTCATTTGCAGGCCAAAAACCAATCTTCTCTTGTCAATGCATATGGAAAAAGATCAAATTTTAGAAAGAATCTCTCTATCACTCACTCACTCACTCACTGGTCTCTTTGAGCTTGGCTAGCTAGCTCCAGGAACCCTGCCGGCTTCATTCTGTACTGTCATCTCTCCACAAAAATCCATACGAGCAAGACAAAATCCACGATATTCCCAGCAAAACGACTAAAGTAATTCCCTCATGCATCTCTATTTCTCTCATTTATACACTATCACTTCTACTCTTCAGACCTGATCAGATTTCATAGAATGGGGAAACATTTCAAGCTACGGCTTTCGAAAGTCGTACTGCCATTATTTCAATCTTGCAAATCAAAAGACCCATCAAAGTTACCTGAAAATCCACTTCCTTTATTACTCCATCTTCCTTTACTAAGGCGTCCTAATTCCAACACCATTGATCACCAAAATGTCAATGATTTCCCAGGTTTTGCAACTTGTACTGTTTCACCACGTCCATTGAAACCTTATCATCGTCATCAACCATCTCTTAAACGACAAGTTTCAGCAGCTATATTATCTATTGGATGTAGTTGTAGATCAAAATCAAACAATACAGATGAAGAAGAAAACGAATTTAGATGGAAGATAGATGGGAAATGGCATGTCATTGATAAAATTAATGACGATACTACTCCTCGTATCAGCATTACGATTCTGAAGAGGACGAAGAAGAAGAAGATGGGGATTCATCTAATAACAATCAAGCTTCACCATTACTCATCAAAATGAAGAAGAAAAGAAATAAGAAAAATAAATTTAGGAGTAGGGTTAGTACATCATCAGGTGATAGTGGTTGGTTTAGCAGCGAAGAAGAAGAAGATCAAGAGAATGATACCCAGGTTTCATCTTCATCAGAATTTTTTGAACCAATTCGTGAATCACCCCTTGATGACATTAATTCATCAATCAAAAGATCAAACATGAAGAAAACAAAGAAGAATAAGAATACTACTACCGCTGCTACAACAGTTCAAAATGTGAAACATTATAATCATAATAATAAGAATTCGAAGAGAGGATTAATATCGTATTCGTCTTCATCGCCAGAGACTGAATCATCACCAGCTAGATTATCAGTATTTCAGAGACTAATGAGGTCATCATCATCGTCGTCGTCGTCAAATAGTAATTGTAAAGTAGAAGGGAAAGTAAAGGAAAGTTTCGCAGTAGTGAAGAAATCTGAAGATCCATATGAAGATTTTAGAAAATCAATGATGGAAATGATATTAGAGAAACAAATGTTTGAAAGTAAAGATTTAGAACAGCTTCTACATTGTCTGTGTTAGTAAATAAAATAAGCATGACACGTGGAAGAAGATCGAGATAGGAAGCAACCAAATAAAAAAGAGCGAGAATCACACAATCAATATTAAAGATATCAAATATCGAAAAGACACGAAGCATCTGAAACAATGAATTGCATGAAGGACACATATGATCGAGAAAGTTGGATTACATCGAATAAAACAAACAGCATTAAATGATGACAGATCGAGAAAGTAAAAATAATGATTACTCTATTATCTTGATAATCGAGAAAGTAAAAGTAATAATTACTTGAATTATTTTAATGATCGAGATAACAGAAGTCTATAAAGATAGGAAG
>JAJJMC010019771.1:593581-666765 GCA_023531435.1 Papaver californicum
AAGGATCGAACCAGGGATCGTGCCAGGGATCGAACCAAGGTTCGACGCAAGGATCGTACCGAGGTCAAGTTGGCTGACTCATCGATCCAAGCTGGGTGACTCATCGACCCAAGCTGGGTGACTCATCGATCCAAGTTGGGTGACTCATCGACTCAAGCTGGATGACTCATCGACCCATGGGAACACTAGAAAGGGAGAGAGTAGACAGGTGGGCGCACAAGGAGGTGCCACGTCACCAACCTCTTGACACGTGGAGGCACACATTGCTTGACACGTCAAATAAAACTTAGGTATAAAAGAAAGGGGAAAAAAGAAAGAGGGAAGATCGGCTTCGGCTGGAGGGGAGAAGATCCCTCTGCATCTGCATTCTCACCAGAGCTCCAATGGAGCTTTTTGTATCTGTAATCATAATTCTTAATCAATAAAGATCAGAATCTTCTTACCCGTGGATGTAGGCATAGTAAAGCCGAACCACGTTAAACCCTGAGTTGAATTTTCTTCTCTTTGATCATTTTAGATGTTGGAATTAGGTTGTTTTGGGTTGATTTGATTTCTGCCCAAACAGATTCTAGGGCTGTGTATGAGCGTAGAAAAGATGGGTTAGGAAGGAATTTTGAAGTTGAGAAAGACACGGACTTTATGATTCGATTTGGTACGGAAGGAATGAATTTCCTAATCTCAGTGTACCTGGAGTTTTTTCTTTTCTTAGGTTATTAACAGGCAATGGATTTCCAATTTCGATAATTTCCCGTGCTTAGGTTCGCATATGTATCAGAAAGCAATGCAAGTCACTGCTTGAAGAACAGTATAAACCAATACTCATAGGCAACTATTACACTGAAGATTATTTTTGGTTCGAGCTCGACGATGCTCAGACCCGTCAATTGATCTTTCTGTTCGAATCGTTGCACATAGCAAAGCTGAATCAGGCTTCTAGACATGACAACAAAGTTGGGAGAGTTTCAGAGGGCAAGGTGACTCGACTGAATGAGCGTAATGAAGCTAAGAAAGCGCAGTATTCTTCAAAGTGGAATGTTCTTCAAGACATGAACTCTGACTCTGGTAAAAATGAAGAGGAAGGTTCATCAAGTGCTACTTCATTTAAGGAAGAAAATGAAGAGGAAGTCATCTACCGTAAACTACTGCAAATAGTTAATGAAAGAGAGAAGGAAGCTACTCCATTTGAGGAAGCAAGTGACGAGGGACTCATGTATCATAAACTACTTCAGTTGGTTAATGAAAGAGAGAAGGCAAACTGCAGTCATTCTATTTGCAGAAGAAGCGAAGAAGATACCGAAGAAACAGAATACACGAAGAAGAACGGCGACTAGGGTTGGTGCGAGTGTATTTCTAAAATTCTGTAATTCTAAAAAAGGGCAGTGTGGGAAAATTCTCTACATGTGTCAAATTCATGTGTGGGATTTAACCCCAACTGGATGGAAAAATGAATAGTAGGGTATTTTTCTATCATTTTAATTTTGCAGGTTATTTTACCAATAAGACATGCATTTTTGGGGTATTTTTCCAATTACCCCTAGTTTATATCTAAAGGAAATATTGTGTTAATTTCATTTTCAGCAAGTCCTAATCTTAACATTCTTTTTCTTATTGATATGAGATAAATTTATGTTCACTATTTTGTGATGGCTACTGAATACACGGAAGCATGTTTGGAGATACGGGAGGCAGTACTTCCACTGCAGTTTACACTGTACACTTATTGATTGAGACGCTGCATGCCTGCATCAGCACAGAATATGTTTGAGTGACAAACACGCATAGAATTGGAGGAGCCATGGAAGGAATTTATTGCTCTTTATACAAGCGGTGTTAGGTGATACCATTTGAATAGATTATGATCAGATGGTTGGGGTTGCATCTAAACTGTTTAGTCAGTCTGTCAAAGAAGAGATTCTCTTTATTGGGAAGTGTAGGTTATATCGCAGTATTGCTTTTAAAAGATGGGTCATCAGATGTCAATCAGGTGATGAGTCAAAAATAATAACCGTGAGTATGGATGTGTCACAACTCACCCCTAAATGTTGAGATTAGTCCACATCTAAATAAATCTAGAAGTTTGATATAGGGGCTTCCATATCCTGGAGGGGCTCTAATAATAAGATGAAATAGAGACATTTTAAAAGTAAAATTCAAAAATTCTTTATCCATAATATTTTCACAATACACAGACCACCCCTGATTAATAATCTTAATTACATTAATTAGTTAAGATTATATTAAGTTAATCATGATTAATTAAACATAATCTTGTATTTAAAAAACTGAATTCAATTTTTTTGTTTGAATTTGTGTTTTGTGGGAAGAAAAACTAGATGAAATTTAAATTTTTTTTGTAGTTTTTCTTTTAAACCCTAGATTTTGATTCAATCAACCACAATAGCATTGGGTATACCTCTAACTTAAACTCTTGATCTTTTTATGGCTCAAATTTGATGAAATCACGATTTGAAAGATGGATTTTTTGTTACTCAGAGAAACTTACGGTTGAGTTTCATGTCGAATCCAACCGTAACACCAAGAACACCCCAGATTTATGGTTGGGTTTTCAACCAGACCCAACCGTAACTATTTTGTTCTTCATATTACGGTTGAGTTCGAGTGGAAACCCAACCGTAACTAATTTGTTCTTCATATTACGGTTGGGTTATTAAACAAACCCAACCGTAACTTCAAATGTAGGATATGAAGATTCAATTAAGATTTACGGTTAGGTTTTCAACCAAACCCAACCGTAACTAATCTTTAAACCCCAATCATAAAATTAGATAAATATATTTTAAGATTTTTTCATCTCTATCTTGTAGAGAATTGAAATACGAAGCTAACCCAAAAAAAATGAGGTCAATCGGACATCGTATGAAGGAGTTATGATCAAAACGGTGAAATCTATTTGTATCCAGGAATAGTTACGGTTGGGTTCGCCAATAAACCCAACCGTAATTTTGGGCTCAATAAAGCCCAAAAATCTCAAATTTACGGTTGGGTTTATCGGCGAACCCAACCGTAAATATTCCTGGATACATTTTATCGTTTTGATCATAACTCCTTCATACGATGTCCGATTGACCTCATTTTTTTTGGATTAGCTTCGTCTTTCAATTCTATACAAGATAGAGATGAAAAATCTTAAAATCTATTTATCTAATTTTACGATTGAGGTTTAAAGATTAGTTAGGTTGGGTTTGGTTGAAAACCTAACCATAAATCTTAATTGAATCTTCATCTCCTACATTTGAAGTTACGGTTGGGTTTTTTAATAACCCAACCGTAATATGAAGAATAAATTAGTTATGGTTGGGTTTCTATTCGACCCCAACCGTAACATGAAGAACAAACCAGTTACGGTTGGGTTTTTCATTCGAACACAACCGTAAATTCCCTCTGTAACCCAAAATCCTCATTAGCTTGTTTAGTTTTATCGGATTGTCATCACTACTTCTTTCTACACATTTATTAGTATTCTACATCACGAAATTGGGAGTTTAATCGGCGATAAAATTTTGATTCGATAGAGAAATTTGATTAAAATGGAGAAGGAGAAGATATGAAGGAGATGGAAAGATTTTAATTAAAGGACAAATTTGACTTTTTTTTATTGGGTAAATGGTAAAATGGACATTTAACTTTACCCCTAGGACATCCCTTAACAGAAAATTGGGTCACCTCGTCTCCCAAAGGAACCCCTCCAGGATATTGGAACCCCTATATCAGGTTTCTAAATCTAAGATCCTGCAGCTTGAAAAACTCTAATTTTATAAATCCGTTTTTAAAGGTTAATTAAATCTAGATAGTTTGGGACAAGTCATATTCCGCATCACGTGTTAGACCCAACGAGGGGTATTGAGAGTATTGAAATTAGTCCATAGACAATCTAAAATCATGCAGGCCGGTTTTTGAGGGATATTTGCCTTAAATGCCATTGAAGTTCGACATCCAGGAAATAGCTTTTGAGGTGAGCACAGGGGCATGGATGGAGAGTGGACACTGTCCTGTGATGTCCTATTGTGAGGGTTTAGGGCACGTCTTCTGAAGTCTGAACAAGCTCACTGTATTGTAGTGCAGTGCTACACTGTAGAAATAGGACTAGTAACACTCTTTTTTGAGCTTTGCGTTAGGAGTGGATAAACAAGACACTGCCCACCCAAGATGCGTAGAAATCCTTGAGCATAGTGTTAAAAAATGCATTTTAACTAGGGATGGTACGCACTTGGAGGTGTAAACTGGGACGTGTCAGCCCAGCACACCTCAGTTTAGCATGTAAATTAGCCCAGTATGACAATTTCATGTGTTGTGCTGGGCACAACTCAGTTTAGCATGTAAATTAGTCTAGTATGGCAGTTTCATGTGTTGTGCTGGGCCAGACTAATCGGCCCAGTGGCACAATATAGCACGTGGCACGGATTAACACGTGACACAGTACAACACGTTAAGAAAACACGTCATAACATATATAAAACGCCACACAAACGGTATAATATGATACATTTTGTGTATATTTTACAAAAGAGTGTTTATTCTAACCATTTTTTGATATTTTATCATCGTTATGTCGTGTTATTATATAATAACACATATAATATTTAAATATCTGGAAAATTATAACTATAAAAAATATAAAATAAATATGTCAGACACATCACAGTACAATCTCAAGCACGGCACATAGCACGATGGATTCGCCTTTAAATAGGCTGTGCTATGCTGGGCCGGCATATTTTACATGCAACGTCTTATAGTGTATATAGCCTTCTCTTCACTTTTCTTTTACCACACTAACATCACACGCCCATCTCTCTCACTCTCTGTGTTCTGCTCCTTTAAGAGCATCCACAGTCATACGACTAGACCAAAAGAGTAAAGAGTAAATTTTTGATTTTTACTCCGCCTAAAAATAAGCTAAAATGAAAAAGTGATAGTAACTCTTTTCCTGAAACGGAGGGAGTATTAAATAATCGTTTTTAACTCTAATAAAATCTTAAAATTACTAAAAATAAAATTTACATTTAATCAACAAAAATTACAAACATCACAATTAGAGATGATTTTTTTTTCCCACTAAACTTAAGGAAAAATTGCAATGAGGATGTCTTATTTGTGTTACCACCTAGAAAACACACACACCAACCATTGGAGAAGCTCTAAAAACGTGATTTTCTGTTTACCCCAGATACATTAACCACAACGTCATTGTCTGAATCTATAAGCGGTTCCAGGATATTCCCTCGGCGACAGCTTTTTGAACTCAAATTTATAACCGATTATATATTACTAATAATAAGTACTATTGTGTTCAAAAGGATAAAAACTAGCTATTACCAACAATTATTAGGTAGCCAGTAGAAGTTAAACTCAGGACGTTATTGGGGCTTGTGGAATTAATAGGGGATTTATAAAATCTACCCACACACCATAAATTATAGGGGGATGCCAAAAGGTGGTGTAAATATTAGTTTACCCTTTCCTAATAATTAATCCTAAAATCCTATTATAATTAATTCTACCATCCCCCATTTTATTATAAAATAAAAACCCAAAATCATTTACCCTCTTTTCTATTCCAGAACCTAATGACCCCATTTCCTCCAAAAAAAAAATTCGAAATCAATTAATCGTCGTTATGGTCGCAAACCTTAGACCATGACAACTTTTCATATGCATGTTAAAAGTATGAAAAATCTTCATGATCTTTGATTTCGACCATGACGACCATTATTATTCATTTTCACTGAAGACGAAGAGTCTGTTAGGATCGCATCGGTTTTCACCTTAAACCATGACGACCCTAAATGATTATTTTCACAGAAGATAAATAGTATAGTTACGGTCGTCATGATTTTTATTTAGGGTTTTCATGAGGGTCGTTAGGGTCGTCATGGTCATATTTCTGACCATGACGATTTTTCATAACTTGGTAAAGGTACATGTAAGGGTCGTCATTGTTAGATGTTCAGATCATGACGACTTATGAAGAATCGTCATGGTCAAAACCTCATGACCATGACAATCCTTACTCTGTGTCTTTGTTTTCCCACAATGATTAAACGGTTTTTTACCAAAAATTCGACCATTCATATAATATTAGTAGTTTACCAATCGATTTTAAGCTAAGAGATCTTCATTTTGAACATTGGAATGACTCGTTTCTGAAACCCTGGTATTCAAAAAAAATTCCCTCCAAAAGCCCCTCTTCTTCTCCACTCATGAAAAAAAAATCTCTAATTTTGATCCTAACCATAATTTATATAACTAATCTAATCTAATTAGTTAACTAAGTTAATCATGTATTAGGACTAATCAAATAGGGACACTTTAACCATTTATAAAAATATATGGATAAGGGCTTGGGGATATTATTTTTGGGTGACCTTATTTTATCTCTTTTTAAAGCTCATATTAATTCCACAAACCTCCAATTAAACCAGGTATAATTATTACTTATTATTAGAAATAGTCAATAGTAATCAATAATAACCAAGTCTTTACTGCTGACTCTGTTAGCTTGACTATTACTGATGTTCACTCTCTCATATGCAAATTTGGTAATAACTCTTGTAAAGGTATTTGTTTCCATTAAAATTTGAAACCAATTATTAGGGTTGTAGAGAGAAAGTTTTAAGGGCTAATAAGACGATAAAATAGGGTTATCAAATAGTAGATGCAAAAGCGCCTCATCTATATATTTTTTTGTGATGGAAAAATTATTTTCGATTAATTAATATAAATGAACTTAATTAGTTTAATTAATTAATGTTAGGGGTTAGATTAGATTAATGAAAATGATTAATAGGTATATTTGGAAAATTAGAGTTTTTTTTTTCAGTCTACGGCTGGGAACTCATAAACTCAGTTAAACTCCTTCTACGACCAGGAATCAAGGTATCGAGTTAGTCGTAAGTGAACCTACAACCAGAAAATACTAGCATTAGTTGGGAATCTAGTTTGCTCTACGTCTAGGAAAATACGCATATGGTTAGGAATTTTGTTTTTAGATTATCAATTTATTACGGCTGGGAGTTCATCAATTCTCAGCCATAACTACAAAAATATCTAACTTACGTCTGGGAGTTCATGAATTCTCAGCCATAATTTGTTGATTATGGCTAGGAGTTCATTCATTCCTAGTCGTAAGTTGTTTAGAAACTGAAAACTGGATTCTAATTTCATCAAATCACTGGTGAAGAAGAGAATAAAAAAGAATAAAAGATTTTAGGTTTTGTTTTAGTTTTTGAATAATTATTAGATTTAGGTTTAGTTACGGAAGAAGGACAATTTGGATATTTGATACGAGGTAGGTATCCTTATACCCATGTTTTGAAAATTTGAATCCTAATGCATCCGTTAAAGAGTTTTCATGCAGCCCCAATAACAAGATTCTAAAATTTATATTGGCCCGCCTTTTTTTTTGTTTTGAAAGTTATGAATATATTAAAAGCACCTAAAAGAAATTACATCGGTATGTATGATATGTTGGTAGCTTTTATCTCAATACCATAAAATATGATATGGGTCTCCCCCAACATATCTTCTTCCCCAGATACATTAACAGTTGAAATATTAGAAAGTAAAAATTTAACATAAAAAATAAGGGAAATTTTAGAAATGGCGGCATGATACTCCATTGTTGCTTATGAGCAGAAGACTTCCTTGCTCGCTTTTCCATGAAGTCTGCCACTCTTTTGGCACTTCTTTGTTTGAAAAGAAACCCGAAAAACTTGTAACCTGATTTAAATTTTTTTGAGCTTCAGCAACAATTGCTTGGTTTTTCAATTGGATCATGTTTCCTTTACCCGGTGCATACTCCATTACCGTTTTGCAATCGCCTTCTAACCAAAAAGAGTGAATTTCCAAGATTTTTCCCATCTTGCCGCATCCAACAGTGTCAAAGATTCTGTTTCTTCTGGACTGGTTGTTGTGAAGTTCCCAGATCGAACTTGGAGAGTTGTATATACCTGTTGCAGATCGAAGTATTAGGCCATAACATACTAATGATTTTTTATATATCCAGGAAGCATCAAAGTTTATCTCGTATTTGTTCAACGCAGGAGCTTCCCAATAGTTTTGTTGTTCATCAGTTGTAATTTGTAAGGAATTTTAATAAAATTCCTAAGTATTGAAAACCGACTTAATAAATACCCACGTTTTTTTTTTACTTTAATAAAATGCCTATCACGTTAGTAATTCCATTAGGGCTCACCAGACTGGTAAAATCTCGTTTACTTAGTCAATATCTCATAGAAAGAGATGACATTTTGATGGACGCAATTACAAAGCTACCCATAACTAATCAACGCTCAAGGTGGGTTGTATGCATACGTAACCGTTAGATTTTTTTAGAAACCCTAACTTCCCATCCATCTCTTCCATATTCATCTTTTTTAATTCAGTTCACCACTTCAAAACAAATGGTTGTGGCTCTTTTCACATTATCTTTTTTTTCTCTCTCTCTAATTCAAGTCAGAAAAAAAATCATCGATGACATCAACATCATCATCGCCATCAATATCATCTCCACTGCCTTCATCTTCTTCAAGTAGTATCAGGAGGTTTTCTTCACCAACAACTAGAGAAGCTACAACACAAACAACAATAGTTTTCAAGAACTGTATCAACTTCAATTGGGTAGAACATTAATGATTGATCAAATTTGTTACTGTTGATTTGAAATTCCCTCAATTTGAGATGATGGGTTAATGTTAATCTGTCTTATGCATATTTCTTTGAACTTAAATTGATCAATTAGGTTTGTGAATATTAATTTGGGTATTTTCCTTAATTAGGGTTCTTTAGGAATTCAGGTATTTTTTAAATAGAATAAGAAGAAGATTAATTTTGGTATAATTATTTTGGTTTATGATTAGATCTTTGTTGAAACTTCCCAGGGTTTAATTGTAGATGGAAATTAAGAAGTGATATGAATTGATTGTTTGTCATGAGCAGCATCGATATATATATGGATATTGAAAAAGATTTAGATGTTGAGAAAAAAAGAGGGCTTGTTTTGGAGATGTTGATAAATTGTAATTTGAATAATGATCAGTTTTGTTGTGGTACATCGTATATAAATTAGGGTTTGAGTATGAACAATTTGAAATAAAATGAGAAGTGATGAAATTGTTTAAGTGTATGTATGCAATTATCTTGTAGTATTGAATGATTCCATTAATTTATTTGATTTTTAGTCTTGTTTAAGTTTCTAATTAACATTTTAACAATTTTTATTTTATTCAAAGTTTTATTGATGGAGAATTATGATGGGTTCTGAATCAACATTGATTCGGGAAGAAGATGAACAATGATTTGAATATGGTTTAGGTTGGTACCGAGTTCCATACCAAATCGACACTGACTCGCTTGCCCAACTCAGTTCAATTAAGTCTTGAGTCAGACGATTCAGGGGCATGAATGTCCTTTGTTATAACTGATTTAATGTCACCTGTCCTCTAATGACCACTAACCTTTTTTTCAATTAAACGGGATGGAAAGGTCAAACTGTGGGCATTTTATTAATGTTAAAAAAAAATATGAGCAATTTATTAATGAGGTTCTCATACATGAAAATTTTATTAAAATCCCCTAATTTATATTGTTTTCTTAGTTTTTTTTATGTGTTCAGAACCATTGTTCTCTTCATTAGTGGAAAGTATCCAAAAGAGAATATGTCTCTCAACTGCTATAGCCAGCTGAATACTAGTTTTAGATTTTTCTTGAAAGATTTTTACACATCTCTCCTTCCTAGTTAACTTACATTTTGCGGCCATCATTTCTATCTTCTAATTTTTTAACTTATCTGTAATCCTTTTTAAATAAAAATACATAACAAAATTTTCTAAATTAAAATTGGAATTCAGACCTACCGTAGAAAGGAACATCCATATATATTTTACAAAAGGACATTCAAAAAAACAAATGTTGTGTGAATTCATAAAAATGATTACAGAAAATACAGTGTATATCAATATTTTTAATGAACTATCCTAACTTTTTCCTTACTGGTAATGCATTTTGCATATATTTCCATAGAAGAAAATTAATTGTTTGAGATATTTTTATTTTCCAAAAGTTATTCCAAAAATTTACAATTGCATCAGTGTTGTTTCATTGGCCCGCCGCCCTCCCTTCTAAAGAGATGGAAATCAGGGCCATCACGCTTTCAATGATGCTTCAAATAAGCCGTTAACGCTGTTCTAGCCATTTTCCTCCGACGTTCCACGATTTGTACTTCTCGCATTTCCACTTACGTTCTTACGCACAAACCCTAACCCTAGATTTTACGAAAAACCGAACTAGAGAGAAGAACAGCAGACATTAGAGCGATCATAACGAAATTAGGGTTCTTTCACAGTTTGAAGAAAGAAAGTTATTTCTATTTGTGTTTTCTTTTAACCCTAGAATTGAATCCTTTAATTCAACTACAATTTTGAGTTGTCAACTGCAATTCCTTCTAATTTCTACTCTTGTGCTTTACTGAAACCCTAAATTTGGGTGAAATAAGATAAGCCCGATCACAATTACATCCTGCAAATCTGAACGTCTCAAAGTAAGTTATTACTGCAATTTTTGGGTCTATTGTTCTAGATAACTGAACTATCATCATAGAACCGAAGAATTAATATTCAACAAAGAATCACTGAATTGTGTTGGAGGATTTTGAATTTGATTGAGGTTTTGTAGGATCAGCGATGGACAGTACAGTAGAAGCTCTTAATAATGCGTATTTAGAATTTGTTGGTGCGGCTGCTGGTGTTCTTGAAGCTAAGGAGATGTCTGCTGGGTTAAAAACACCAAGCACGGATGCTGCTTTAGAGAATTTTAAGCAGCGGTGGGAATTGTTTAGAGTGGCGTGTGATCAAGCTGAGGAATTTGTCGAATCTGTGAAACAACGAATAGGATCAGAATGTCTTGTTGATGAAGCAACTGGTTCTTCAGTTACCGGAAAATCTGGGCAAACTACTACTGGACTTCCACCTATTAGCGCTGTTCGTTTGGAACAGATGAGTAAGGCTGTAAGATGGCTTGTAATTGAACTCCAACAAGGTTCTGGTGCATCCGGTGCAGCTGCTCATACACCATCTTCTGCTCCTTTTGATGCCCGGTTTTCAGAAGATGCAGGCCAGTAGGTATGAATCAATTCAACCATTTAATTGAGATAATTACCATGTTTCACCGTATTATAAGGATAGCAATGGTGGTTCATAGCATGTAAACGGCTTAGTTGTGCCTCAGTTTACTTACATTATTTTTTGTGATGGGAATGTATGAACTTGTATTCTTGATTCCTGCAACTGATTATATATAAAACCTTAAACAAGACTGCAAAGTAATTGGTAGGTAGAAGATGGTGAAGTATTTTTAACATTTCGTTCACACTGTATCATTGTTCTGTACCTAGAAGATCAGTTACTTTGGGGATAATTATGTCCCCATGGTTGACTTAGGTGTTGCATTATCCTCAAAGTAAGATCTGTAGTAGTAGCCGAGATAAATGTATTTGGTTTGTTTTTTTACAATCTTCGTTGCTTGATCAATTTGTGGATGTATCTGCTATGTGGAAATCTTGGAGCAATGTGCAAAGATTTTCAACCACATCATTGGTGTTCAATAACTTGGATTTTAAAGAAATGCCTACATCTAGAATTTGTCAATTTTATTACTTAGGGAGTTTGCGGAAAAGATTTAGGTCTCAATAATAATCCCTGAATATGTAGGAATCTTTTAACCAGAATGCGAACCTACATCCTAGAATATTGCATCTATGAACTTGTATTGGTAGTATCAGGATAGGAAACTCGATTGACATTGCGGCCTTGGTATGAATGGCTGATAACCAACTTTTTATATGCAAAACCCTAACACTAATTACTTATATCTGTCTGTCTGCTGTATGTTGGAATTTATGGTTAAAGAGAGACAACAGAGTTATCAATGACAAATTGCAATCGGTTGATCAATTAATTATGAGGATTGAGTTAACAATTCAAGCACTAACCTTGCTGAAGATTCTTATTTTGAATATTTGATTACCAACTGGATATCCTCATTGAGACATCTATGTAGCTCTGTTGGGGTTCTATTTTGTATCAGTTTGCATCAGCTTGATGCTATTGTAATCTAGTTTCCCTTTTCAAAAAGGAAAAAACAAACAAACTCTAATTACATATATCCGTCTGTCTGATTTCTTGAATGTGTGACTTTCAGGTAGGAAGTCGGTGGTGATTATTGAAAGTTAAATCGTTCGTAGAGAAATCTTTCAAAGTAGTCAGGGCTTAAATTGTAAGGCAAAAGACATCCCTTATTATGTGATGATGGTTAGAAGTATGATTACAGTACAAAATGTTGTTTGATCAGCATAGTGTTTGTTGTTATGAATATTTGAGGATCAATGATTGAAATCAATTTATCACTTCGAACATACTGTAGCTTTTCAAAGTACCCCTTGTTTCTTGTTCCTCCAAGACTTGTATTTCTTTTTCTTCGAAGCATATGACTTCTGTTATAACGAGAGCAAAATGAGAGATTCAGAGCAAATTGTAATAGCAAATGCATGGCTGATTAAAGTTTAAGCATACCCTCAGGACCATAAGGAAAATGCAATAATACTATGATATTACTCGACTGGAGGTCTAGACCAAAACATGGTAGCAAAGTTTATCTTAGCCCATTGAGCCAAGACATGCATGAACTAAACTGGAGGTCTAGACCAAAACATGGTGGCAAAGTTTATCTTAGCCCATTGAACCAAGACATGAGCAACGTCATTACAAATACGATGTTTTAAAATAAATTTACAAGCAACAAGACTAGAATTAAAATGAGAAATGTTCTTAAAGAGAGCATCCGTAGGTGGGTCACCAACAAAATTTCCAACAACAAATTGATCAACTAACTTTTTCGCATCACTTTTAATTATGACATGAGTGAGTTTTAATTCCACTGCCTTATTCAAAACCGCCCATATTACACGAGTTTCAACTTTTGTTGGGAAAACTACTTGGAAACCAAGGCAACACAAAAAGAGGCTTGATTGGTATAATCTCTCATCGCATAGCATCCTGCACCTTTAGCCATAGTTGAATAATTGAAAATACCATTACTGTTATATTTTATCCAACCAAAAGGTCGGGGCATCCATTTATCCACGCTACTGATATTAAGGAATGGTCTATGAGTAATGGTAAGATTTCTTGAAACAAACATTGCTCTAGCTCTAACTAACATAACATTAGGGGTTTCATCTTTTTCACCAAACACTAAGCTATTTATCCTCCTCTAGATGGACAAAAGAATGGCAGGAAAAAAAAAAAAGAGACTAGAACCATCATATAAGGAAGAAGTACGGTTAACAAACCAAAAATGAAGCCAATCAAGCAAGGAATTTTCATAAAGGACATGAGTACTAATGCAAAAAGGAGAAAGTAACCAAACTTGACTAGCAAAAGGATAAAGGATAAGAGCATGCATAATAGATGCATCATCAAGAGAACAACTAGGACTAACAGTAGAACTTATAGGAATTTTAGAATGTAAGACCATTCTAGTAGGGATGGCATTTCTAGCAGCTTTCCATATAAGTGGATGAATACAATATGGAACTCTAAGTTTCCAAATAAACTTCCAATGATTCGTACTTGGGGACATTTGAGACCCAAGTAAGCAGATTTAGAACTAAACTTGCTATTATTTGAAAGCACTCAAGCCCTCATATCAGGAGTACAAATCTGGCTTAAGGGAATAATAACAATCTTCTGAATAGAAGCATTGTCAAAGTGAGTTTGAAATCTAGAAATATTCCAAGATCTGGTTTCTTGATTTATGAATTAAAAGACCTCAAGGTTAGGATTCATAGGGACCCGCAGGTTAGGCGTGACAACCCGGAGATAAAATCTACTTATTACACAAGGGGCCAACAAATTAGCCAGTCCCCACAATTCAAGAGATAAAAGGTTTAATAAGCTCCTTTATGGTATGAAGACACCTCCAGGTCCAAAGCAAACTTTAGGGTACTTAGCATTCATAAAATCATAATTGGAAAAAATATCTTGCTTTTAAGGTACTATCTAGATGAGAGTCGGGGAATTCCATTAACTTCCAGGCATTTCTAGCTAGCATAACAAGATTAGTTAAATCAACCTTCCTAGATCCTAAACCCTCTTCATGCTTAGGAGAGCAGCGGATATCCCATCCAAGGAAATGGAGTTTTCTATCCTAGGGACCTAGAGACTCTCCCCACCAAAATTTACAAAGGTGAGAACCCATCTTCTTACTAAGGTGCTTTGGAATAAAAAGAACATCCATCTAATATATTGGAATAGCTTTGGCAACATGCTTAACAACAGAGGTCCTAGCATCCTGAGATAAAAATTTATGGTACCAAGAAGTAATTCTAGAATTTACAAACTGTAAAATACTCATATGAGTTTGAATTTTGAAAAAAAAACCGGCTTAGTCCAAAATTGGGTCTAACATGGATTGGTTAGCCCTGACCCACTCAATTACATACAAATTAATATTTTATTTATTTAAAATATAGAAAGTATATTAATAACCCTCATAATTTACGATTTAATCCAAATACTTACAATTAAGTCTAAAGTGATACATGATGATGTGAGTAATTTTAAATAATTAAGAAATAATTTTTATTTCGAACCGATCGTCAAAACTTTGTAAACTTTATATATTTGGAAATCTCTTTGCGAGATCTACACAAAGAGTATACAGGTGACGATAACATTTTATTTTTTACAATTTTGATTTATGTGTTATCGTTATATCATGTTGTTTGTGTGGAAAAACGAATTGAAGGTTATTTTGGGAAAAGTAGGGTTAGCAAGTGATGATTCATCATACTTAAAATATTTGTGCTATTGAAGCACTTTCTTTGGATTCGAGAGATCAATTTGTACAATCCTGGCCTAAACCAAGCAATAGTCGCTCCAGTCTTGCTTTAGTCACAAAATGAGAAGGAGAAGGGTTGGTCTTAGGAAGGGAAGCGACAGAAAGATGAGGTCAGAATATTAGAATCTGTGGGGTTTGATTGGTGTAAATATCTATGAACAATTGAGTGCTCGAGTTCTTCTATGTTTGATTGTGAAACTCATACTTTTTCTCGTGGTAAAACTTGTTTAAAAATTATTTTTTTTCCTTTTGTTCAATAGAATGAACATCTATTTATGTCATAGCTATTATAACCACTCAAACTTTTTTCTGGAAGAAACTCTCGATGATTGAGTAGTGGTAAAGTGGAGAAGGTGGAGAAAGTGTTGACAACTACTTTCCACTCCGATTAAGGTTGATTAATTATTCAACCTCCCACTCCTCTACTCAACTGCTATCGATCTTTCCAGAACTTCTCTTTAGTGGGCGTACTGCTGCACCACATGTCGTAGACCGTCATATCAAAACCCTAATTAATATCCCCTCATTTGTGACATTTGATGTCTCGTATAATATTGTAGTATTATGCGATACTAATGTTAAGTCGTTCAATGAGTCTCTTGACTGAAGACTTGTCTTGCTTGACTGGCCGGCGAGTCTAGCAGACTAAAATAAATATGTCCTGCTTGACTAGCTGATGAGTCTAGCAGACTAAAATAAAATAGATACGTCTGGCTTGACTAGCTTATCAGTCTAACAGACTAGAAATATTTATTTGTTCATGAATATGGAATAGTGTGTCCATCTTGGTCAATTTGCATTGATAAGAGCATGCATCTGAGAATGAAAAATTATATGTGAGGCCTCATATAAAAATATTCATGAGAAGCCTAGTATAGTTTAGGATTTTTGAGATTTGTCGAAACCCTAAAATATTAAGCCAGAGATATTCACATGAATATATAAGAGGAGGGGACCAAGTTTTGTCTTTCACGTGAATATAAGAAGAGGGACGTCGAGCCTGTTCTCACATGAAATAGAAGAGGAACGCAAGCTTTTCCTCTCGCGTGAAATAGAAGAAGAGAGACATCAAGCTTATCTTCTCGTGGATATAAAAAGAGGGACGTTCAAGCTTGTCTTCTCGTGGATAGAAGAAGAGGGACGTTTAAGCTTGTCTTCTCATGGATAGAAGAGGAGGAGACTAGCTTTGGTCCTCACGTGAGAGTCTCATATTTTATAAGAAGCAGGACACTCATGTTTCACTCTTTGTACACAGCTTCACACATTGAGGGTAAATGAGTAAATTATTAATTTTAACAAGAAGCAAGTCAATAATTTTTTGACAAAAGGCAAGACATTAATTTTTTGAATCAGGAAGCAAGACGTTCATATTTTACTCTTTGTACTCAGCCTCACATGTTGAGGGTAAAAGAGTAAAATCTAAAATTTTAGAGAGAAGCATCATGTCCATGCTTGATTTTTTAAGTAGGCATGCAAGCTTGACTTTGAGAGTAAAGATACACAAGTAAGGGAGCAAGACGTGTTTGAAAAACTAGGGCTAGCCTCTCTAATTTCGAAATGAGGGGTTGAAATTTTTGACACGCTTTTTGCAACATTTATAAGTGTTGCAAAACTGTTACCAACCTTAATTAATTTTTTAAAAGATACTTTTTGTCACACATTTTGCAACCTTTGCAGATGTTCGCATTTATTTTCAAACCCTAATTAGGGTTTGAGATTTTTGGCACACTTTTTACAACTTTATAGTGTTGCGAATTTTGTTTTCAAACCCTAATTAGGGTTTGAACTACTTTATCACACTTTTGTCACATTTATTAGTGTTGTTGCCAAGTGTTTCAAAGACCCTTTGAATTGAATTCTTTCCCTGCACACATTAGTTTTCTCTTTAAGCAAAGGATTAATGTGATCAAAGTGGGATTTTGCCCAGTATAGGCTACGAAATTGTGTATGTCATAATTTTGACATTTTAATTTAAGCACATATGTGGAACTTTAGTTATATATATATATATATATATATATATATATATATTAATATGTTAATATGTTAATATTGCTCAATTTGAACATAAATATTAACATAGGTATTTTGGGGATTTAACTTGTGAAATATAACACCCGAAAATAATACTCAAATTGCTCTATACTAGTGTGCAATACATCTAAGAGCCTAAGAGATTTTATGTAAAAATCATAAAACATCTGGGAAACTTGTCGTGTGCGCAGTGTTGTTCTAATGATTTTGTGAAAAGACAGGGATAAGTGCCTGATAAAACTCAAATTGCTCTATACTAGTGTGCAATACATCTAGGATCCTAAGAAATTTTATGTAAAAATCATAAAACATCTGGGAAACTTGTCGTGTGCGCCAGTGTTATTCTAATGATTTTGTGTAGTGATGACTATTGATTAAATTCATCAATTTGATCGTAAATATTGGACAAACATATAAAGAAATGACAGGGATATGCGCCTGAGAGAGAGTAGGGATAAGCGCCTACCCGAGAATTCTTTTATAGAATTTTAAAAGTTTATTATTGCTCAGACCAGAGTCTTGAGAGGTGATTTACTATTTTATTCTTGTCAAAAACCCACCATCTACACATGTGTATAAAAAAGTGCACATACACAAAATTTTGATTTACGTATTTACACATGCATAAGAGCATCTCCAACGGGAGGATATAATGTTCCTATTTTAACGGATTATGCTATTTTTCCTAAAAAATCATCTCCAACGGGAACTTAAAGAGAATATGTGAGGCTTATGTGGAAGGAGGTTAGATTTATATCCTCTAGCTCATCCTCTTGTTTTAGAGAATCTCCTAGAGGATTTAGACAATCCAATAGGTATTTAATTCCCTAATAACTAGGAAAAAATCGCTCTACCTATCAATATATGGCAAGTGTAATATCACTTCTTCAGATTGTTATACGTTTGGAGATGATTATCTTGAATTTCCTAAAACTAAGGAAAATTTAAGTAAAAAGGAGCAAATGGTGTTTTCTTTATCCATTCACATATGAAGGATGAGGGTGTGCCATTGGAGAAACTCTAAGCTTATACAGTCATTTTTTCCACATATATACCAGCTTGTACATACAATTATTTACACAAGCATAAGCTTATGTCGTGATTTATTTCACATGTGCACCAATATGTACACCTACAATATATGCATGAAATCGATCATTCATATCCACACAGACCTACTTTTTTATGGAAATTACATTGTGCACTAATATGTACACACCTATAAAACATGCATGAAATCGATCATTCATTCCCACACACAGAGCTATTTTTCATAGAAAATACATTGGTGCACCAGTATATACAAACCTAGAAAACATGTATCAAATCGACCATCCATATCTATAAACGTACCTATTTTTCATGGAAAATACATTGGTGCACCAGTATGTGCACGCCTATAAAATATGCATGAAATCGTTCATACCTACAAACATATATACCTACTTTTCATGGAAAATACATTGGTGCACCAGTATATACACACCTACGAAACATCCATGAAATCAACCATTCATACCCACAACCAGACTTACTTTCCATGAGAAATACACTGGTGCACCTGATAGGGTCTGAAATCTATGTAATTAATAACCGCAATCGCACGACGTCTACTATGCAGACAACTACAAGTACGGTTCGAACCAACAAGAGTATCTCTAATAAACTAATCAATGATTGGATTTTTTAGAATGCAAATGAAATAAATTAATTAAACTAAACTAATAACTAAGTATGATGAGAGAGTCAGTAATCAAGGTTTATAGTATCCACCACTATTTCCATTGAATTACTGAAAAGAAACATAATTCCTAAAAATTTATTTATTCTTCGTTCTATTAACATTACCTATTATATGTATAGAGTCGCAAATATCACCGGTATACTATATGCATAGCATATCAAAAGACAAAACCCAAACATGCACCATCAAATTACGTTAGTGAGAAAATTATACGAAACTAAATATAAGTTTACAAATAATACTTGGCTATTCTAAGAATATCTCATCAAAGAAATTAACACAAGCATGTAATATCAAATAATGAGACAAATATATTTGTGATCCTTTTAATTAGACATAAATCCGGTGAAGAGTCAATAAACAATATTCAAGAATTAATCTATTCAAATCATAATAGTCTATTGCCAAATAATTCAATTTAAATAGTCTAATACTCCAATTGGTTTTAACCATAACACTGTATATACAAAATTAGTGACACATGACTATGAATTTCTCAAAACCCATAAAATCAATTAAGAAAGAAAGAAAATTAAACAGATGATATTGGCGAGAACGACGAATTCCGACGATGCATTCTCTTCCTTTTTTATTATGCCTCTTCACCTTCTTCTATTTCATCTTTTTCTTCTCCACCTTCAACTGTCCACCTCCAACTAGTCCTCTCTCTCCCTTCTCTCCACAGTCATCATCCCCCTTTCTTTCCACGTTCACCTTTCCACCAACAATAGAAAGAAAACTTCATCCAAAGAAATCTAACTCCTACTTTTTAGCACTTACGTCTCCTTTAATTCATACAGAATCGATAAAATCACAGTTCTTATACGGGTATATTCCCTTTACCCACCACTAACCATCTGCTCCAAGCCATGTTGTCAATTTACTTGTAATGTTGGGTTCCAAGTATACAACCTATAAAAAATACAAAAGTGTCAATATTAATATAAATTCAAGTACTAGTAAATATAAATTAAGCGGTAAATATGTATAAATTATGCATGTACCAATACAAAACTGCATATTACAAAGACAAATATACAAAAAAAATAAGAAACAAGAATAACACATAAAATAAGAAAAAAAACAAGAATATAGTGTACAACAAAGTGCACACACTAAAAAATTATCATCTCTCCACTTAATTCATCATCATGAACAATTTCAGTAAAGCACATTTGAGTAAAGGAGAAGTTACAGACTCGTTTTGACCCAACTCAAACCCTAATGTGTCTCACGCGTGCGTCTGGAGTAGAGCGAAGCCTTGAACTCTCTTGTACTTGGTATTAGCCTTGGTACATTCTTCACTAAATAAAAACCCTAGAAAGGGTTTGTAAACCCTAGTATAGGCACGTGATGGGTGGGTCATTCTCTTCTTGTAAAAAAACTCAATCTGATCTTAAATCTTTACATTTTTACTTTGTAAAAGTATTTTAGGATCTCCATCGATGTGGAGGATGAGTCCCAATCCTCAGGCGGTAATAACTTGTGAATCATGCTTCGGTCACGTCCCATTGAACTCCTCTTGTTATAGTGGCTCATGTTGATGGTATTCTGATTTTGATTGTACCGCGAATATATTGGATATACGATTTTTCCCCGGTCCCCAGTTTGACGTATGACTAGGGCTTCAAATTGATGTGGATGTGTTTGGAAGTTGGGGCTAGACCTTGTAGTACTCGAGGTTGAGTCTTCATGGCAGGAAAATGATTCCCTGGGCGTTGGAAACGTCTGTAGAGAGTAACGTCGAGTGTTTGGCCGCATATATCTTCATGGACATGATGCAGTTGTAATTCGTCTCTGTTAGGAATCTTGACAAAAACCCATATGGATAGTTTATTATTTTTCGAGGTTAACCTTTGAGGTGATGAATGGGAGTAATAGACACATTCTAGGACTGGCAGTGAAATGGATGCATTCTAGGGTTAGCATAGCAATCGGCTTGCGTTGACCTTGTTGGTGAAAGAGTTCTCTTAAAATTAGGAATGTCCTAGTACAAGGAAGTCGTGTCATGCGAAAGATAAAAGTGGTTGATTCATCGTTTGTCCTTCGGTCACTGTGTGCACTCTGACATGACATTTGAAGTAGCTCATGAACGATCTGGTCTTCCTGATATAAGAGGACTTGACAGATGGAGCTTATGGGAGCCATGTATAGGAGTAGCATATGACTTGATTAGTTGAGAGCTACAATCTTGAATATTTATCGTGTTTAATTCAGTAGTTGATAGGTAAGTAGTGAAGCGTTCATAAGAGTGCTTTCCCTCACGAGTATCACTACAACGGCTTTTTTTTTTCTATTAAAAGGTTTCACTTTATAAAACAGAGCAGGTGTTGAGGTAGCAGGACGCTTAGCAGCTTCGCAAATTTTGAAAATATCTCTGAAGATAGGTGATAATTGCATATTTTTTGGATGTCGATTCCATGCTACTATTTGCTATGTTTTTTATAAATTATTTTATATATACGCTTGATTTTGTTTATTTGTCTTTTATTAGGTGGATCATCCAAAAAAGAGCTACGAAATGTTAGAGTGAGCAAGGAAGTGAAGTACTACAAAGGAACAAGTACCCAAGACCAAGTTGTGCAAAGGAGTTGCAACAAAGTAGAGAAAAGAACGAGTTCAGATATTTTTGGTGGGTCTGGTGGTCGAGAAATTTGTATCTCTCGACCAAGGTAGTGAATGAGAAAACTCAAATTTATATCTTCAGAAATTTCTCAACGGGAAACAAGACAGAGAAAATTATGATTTCTCTGTCACACTTGTTTAGTCGTTTAAATTTGTTTGTTCTTTTCACCTTTTTCTTTAGTGTTTTCTGGTTTTTAAGTTTTCATGGTGTTAACAACCACTTGAAGGGTGTTAGCTGCTCATTAAAAGAGGGAGGTAAAGTATGAAAAACAGGTTGTAAGTATCACTTTTGTTTTTATTTTTAGGTTTTAGTAGGATTTTTTTATTTTGAGTCGTTATGTTTCCCTTCGGAAATAACATGTAGGTTAACATGATCAATTATCATACAATAGTGGTAATCAACATGGTTTTCAATCTCAATCTTATGATAACTACCAACCATATCAGGGGTATAATCAAATTTAATCTTTTGCCTATGATCAATATTCGACGAACCTTATGGTTATTCTTATATATTCAAACAACCTTACAAGGGGTATGTAAGTGAACAATCACGAAGATCTGAGGATAGTTATACTCCAATCAGTTGTTTTCTAGTAACGTGCAAATGTCAGAGAGTTTTGAACTGATAGTGTATCCAGACCTACTCTTGTTAATCATATTTATGATCATTCACCCATTCAAACGGAAGAGATCTAGTCTAGAGACTCTATTGTAAGTAATTGAGAAAAACCTATTAACATCAGAAAAATATCTAGACAATAAAATCAAATGGAAGAAGCAAGATCATCATAAGAAACTCTCCAAGAAATTAACAGAGACATACAAATGGATTTCCAACGTCGTTGGGATATTGAAGATTATGAAATTGACGAATATGTTAATGACGGGAATGCTTAAAAAGTATTGATTGAGAATACAACTAAACCGCTTGATAACATAAAATGGCCGACTAAACTTTCTAACGAAGTGATACGTTAGTACTTAGGTTTACAATTTGAAGGTTTATTTGACTCTACATCCTAATCTTTAGGTGATTATCACCCACCCGTACCTCACATAGGGTTGGATATATATTCTTCTAAAATTATTAAGGATTACTTTGCTGCTAAGCATTCACCACTATATGTGTTTGATTCTAACAATGTGCAGGTTCATCGAGAGGAACCCATAGAAGTTCCCACATTCTATGATCTTTATACACTTCCAAGTGTGGGGTAACCTCTCTATACTAATAGATTCATTATCTTTATCTTATGCTAATGTTTTTGTGAAGCTATTATTGGAACTGGAGATTGTTATCTTGGTGGATCCTTAAATTTTCAGATGTTGGTGTACGGACGATGACTAAGAGGTCAGTCTGAAGACGTTAAACTAAGCATTGAGTATGAGGCAACTCATTGGTTATGTATTTCTATCTATTTAATTTTTATCTTTTATAGTTTGTATATCATATTTGCATTCCCCTTTTTAATTTTATAGAGTCCCAAATTTATAGTGAAGAAAATTTTGACGAACAAAAATTAAATCATAAATTTTTTGATCGTGCACTGTTCGATGAATCGTCTCTAAAGACTTCGTTCGGAGCCCGATTTGAGTGATTGACCCCAAATTTGGAAGGGGAAAGACTCACATTTATTTTGAAAAAAGAAAATCTGAATTTGAAGTCTGTTAGGTTGGAGCGATTGGCATAGTAATTGTACATCAGTTAGTCCAGAGGCCATAAATGTCATACCATTTATCGAAATATTGTGCTCTTTTGAAACTTTATATAATAGACGTAGGCGAAAAACTTTCATTGCCAATATGTACAGTTTTCAGGGTTAATATGTTGTTATGTCAGAAATTTCGGTTTTGAGCATTGAGGAAAATGTGAAGTTTAAGTGTGGGGGAGTATTTAGCATATATATATATATATAATTTTTTTAGTTAATTTTTACTTTAGCAGGTAAAATTTTTAAACTTTTGTACATATTTGCTTGAACCTCCAACTTTTAGTGATTTTAGAGTCACGTAGTATACTTTTAGCTAAGTTTACATACGGATTTCTTACCAAATAACTGAACTTAGAAATCTGGAGAACGACATTTGGCTTTCTTAGTCACTGAGACAGATACCGTGATGAACTTAACCATGTCGGTGGCAAATTAGGTGCATAAGGTATGCAGTACTAGAGAGATAATCTTTCATTAGTGGAGACTATCCATAAAAAATAATAGTGGGGCACCAAATCTTTAATTTACATCTATTTTCCGTTTGAATGTTTCATCTGCGCAAACTCCGGGTAGAATGATGGGCTACTCAACCTTGCACCCCTTCAGCACTTTGTAATCTCTTGAGTATTAATTTTATCAATCATGAGGGTGATATCAAAATTACAAACTAACCTGATCTTATAGTATGAATTGTAGGACGTACCACTCTCTTGAAGCAGTGACTATAGAAACATATCATCTCATCATCAACAAGCGAAGCAATAAAAATTTATGAAGAAGTTGAAGACGTTTGAGGTTGACAACCAACAATAGAAGAGCGGAAATTATATATTCGGGTGAAAAGACAAAGAAATAAAAAAGATGTAAGTTTGTGAAGTTTATCAACCAAGACAATACCAAAGTTGTGAAGAATCAAGTGCTACAATCTTTTTCATACGGTAATATAAAAAAACAAAAAACAAAAAACAAAAAACAAAAAACAAAACAATCAATGTTGTAGAGAAGAAGAAATCTATAAAATATTTTCATAACAACAAGTAATTGGAGAAAAATGAGTACAAATCGTCGAATTTCTACGAAACTCGAGAGTTTATCATCAAGATTTGAAGCCAATGACGAAGAAATATTTGTTTCTATTGGACGCTGGAGAGTGGTGTCGAATATAGATAGGATGAGAAGGTAGGTGAGCATTCCCATCCTCGCATATGATTTGATTTCCTTAATTTCTTAGAGATCATCAGAAATAGAAGTTATTAAGCGTCATTTTTCCGTGTGTAAGTGTTCTTTCTTTATTCCTTCTTAAACACATGTGAGACCCAGTTCTATCGTCTTACGAGTGTCAATCATTTATTATCCTTTTGGTGAGGCATAAGTCGAGGGGAAATGCTTATTGATTTCTCTCGAGGCTAAATTCCTTCTTATGGCATTGGTTTAACACATTACACCTTATTTCTCAACAATTGAGCATGAGAATAATATTTTTTGGTATTTGTAACTTCTTATTATTAGTGTGCAAAAAAAATATTATGTCCTCATCGCTCTTAGGATGCTTGTGACTTTGGAATACTAAGAAGTTGGAGTAGGTTTTATGGGTATACCTCTTGTAAACCCTCATGAGACTATAACTCGTCCATTAAGGACACCTAGGGGTTTAAAGGATTATTAAATATGCTAAGTGTAACCTTGATTCCTCTAAAAGTGAGTTAGGTTATTTTAAAATTTATAGTTTGCTCGGGGACTAGCAAAAGATAAGTGTGGAGGAATCTGATAAGTGCATATTTTTATATATTTTGAATGTTAATTCCATGCTAGTATTTTCTAGATTTCTTATAAATTATTGTATATTATGTTTGTTTGTTTTTGTTTATTTATTTATTATTAGGTGAATCATCCAAAAATGAGCTACAAAGTGTTAGAATGACCAAGGAAGTGAAGTACTACAAAGAAATAAGGACCTAAGACCAAGTTGTGCGAAGGAGTTGCAACAAAGTGGAAAAAATAAAAAGTTCAGATATTCTCGGTGATTCTGTTGGTCGAGAAATCCATATCTCTCGACCAAGGTAGTGAAGGAGAAAAATTAAGTTCAGAACTTCAGAAATTTCTCAATGGGATACATGACCAAGAGAAAATTGTGATTTTTCGGTCACACTGGTGACCGAGAAAGAGAAATTCATAAAAAAAAAAAAAACTCGTAAGGGTACGTGAGTGAGAATTTCAGAAATTTCAACCATTCTGGTGGCCGAGAAAGTTACATGGGCTAGAATATTTAGATGGGTTTTTGTGCTATTTTCGAGTTTGGACGAGTTTCATAAACCTAATATGACCGGTACTCAACCAAGGGCACTTCTACAACTTGGATATCTATATAAGAGACACTTCTAATACTTTTTGACCTAAGTTTTAAAATATGTTAGAATTTTTGTATCTCATAATACACTTTTGTCTTACATTCACTATACTAGGGTTTACCCCTTTATATGGAAACCGAGAAATCGTGTAGCCATGAGTAGATAATTTTTTTGTTGATTAAGGATGGATTAAATGTTCTTGAACATGAAGCTTTATTAGTTAGTTATTCAGAGTTGTTATCATTTTTTTCGTTTGTTTTCATTATATCTAAGGTTTATGATTGATTTCTAGATCGTTCAAGTGTGCAATTGGATTAATTATTGATCATTCTAATGCTAGTTGATAGTTGAGTGATCTTTAATTGTTGAGCATATCCTATACAAGTAGAAAACGTGAGATCTTGCAGAGGGATTCTGTGGAGCAATCATGTGTGAAATCAACACTAGTAAGCAGAATCTTGCGCTAAGAGTTTTGATGCTAGGATCAACCTAAATTCACAAACCCTAAAGCATTCGATCGGGTTACACCTTAAGTTCGCGACTACTTGGTGGCTCATTTAGATAGAATATGGTGTTCAAGTGCTTCGGCATTCGATTGTGGATTTTTGACAAAGGCGAAAACTGTAAAATCGCCTCAACTAATTCACTGAGTTAATTCAAATGATATTACTGTCTTAAAAGACATAATAGTATACAAATACAATCACTATTAAGTCTCTATCAGACTTTTTATGTCTAGAATGGTATACTAAGTATCATCAACTTATCTCAGCAGGCACTGTGTGCTTGACCTACTAAAAAATAACGAGTATCTACGAAACATGCTAGACTCACTAATGTGAAACATGCTAGACTCACCAATATGATCAGACTGATATTCATTAGCCTAGCTAAGTCAATTAATTGATCAAATAATTTATACATTTATAGTTTAATAACCTAATACACTTTAGGGTTTTGGTCTGGCGGTTTATGGCATGCGTTGTAGGAATACACCCATTACGAGAAAATGACATGACATGCGAACGGTTGACGGAGTAGAGGAGTAGTGGGTGTGTAAGCGCTCGGTCTTCCCTAACAATAGGGACACGGTTTCATCACATCCTCCACTACTTCAAATTTACCATTATTTCATAACTTCCACTTCCTACGAGGTTAGGGTATACAGATATTACTATAAATAGGTCATTCAACCTATTCACAAATCAAAAGAGATAGACAGACGAAAATATACGCACAAGTCTAAATACCTGATTTCATATAAGCCTTCTCTCGGACATATACAGAGATCCCTTTACATACAATAATACATAACAATCATACCACAAAGAGTCTTACACTCTGATTTCAAAATTTTCTATACTTTCCTCCCTAATACCAACCTATTCTCCTCCTTTGTGATTAAAGCAAGACAGGAACGACCATTTTTTGGTTTAGGCCAGTCTTGTACGACTTGATCTCTCGAATCTAAAGTACTTATACAATACTTTTTTTTTCACCCTGAAACAACTGGATTAGTTGTTGTTCTACGTTGGTGGTGAATGTAGCTAACGAAAGATAGATAAGTATGCTAATTAATTTAATGTTTGGTAACGGCGAAGGGTTTCCTTAATCATCTCTTTTTTTTAGTAATTAATCAACCAATCCCTCCTAATATTTATTATTATTCGTATTTGTTGATCCAAATAACATCTCAATTACACATCTCTCTATGTTAATTATCCTTACTACCACTATGTTACTAGTTAGTATTCAGGAAAATATCTTGAGTAACTTGTTGCACTTACGACACGTATCAAAATAAAGCATATCCTTGATGTAGATCTCTATTAGGTGTGACTCTTTCGCGTTCTGGTCATGACCATCTAGGGCCTTAGTTCCTCTAGGAAGAGTGACACGTGTATCTCGACCGGATAAGATGATCTATGATGGTTGAGTGGATATGCAACATGTTCTCGGGTCACGAGCTTATAGGGGCCTCTCCGCAACTTTTATAGCTTTGTCTATCTCGAATGTGTCAGTGATGGACATGGAACTGTTCACAACTAAGGTAGCGCTTCTTGGATTTTGTCTTTAGTATTCCGGGAACATCATGCAAGTCGGCGACAAAAAATCCTTCCTTTGGTGTCACGTTCATATCTTGGTTTCTAGGCGTTTTTTGTTACGGTTGGTGGTTGAAGAATCAGCTTCCTCCATGACGACAACCATGATTGCGATATATGCTGCGACTGAGGAACCAACCTCTCATTATGGTCGCCAAAATGCAGATGGTGAACTTGGGAGGGGTAAAAAAGATGAAGATGGTTAGGGTTTGTATTAGTGCGGAAGGATAAATACGAAAAATCTTTGCCTAAACCAAGAAAATGGTTTGTATTACTATTTCAGTCACATGAGAGAGATAAAGTCGGTTTTAGGGAGGATAGCTGAAAGAGATGAGATCGGAGTTCTTAGTTGAAGAGAGTTGCAGAAAGAAAGCTTATAGGGAGGGAAAGAGATGGAGAGAGGTTTTTAACGAATGTTACTTCTAAAGTTTGTGTTTAGAATTACCAATTGTTAGTTTATTTATAGTTGTAAAACCGTAATCTTAAGTTGGTAAGATCCTTGATTATAGGAAAGGGTAAGGATAGATCTATGAGTTGAGTTAATCCTCTGGGATTTTTGTAGTTATCCCTATAATCTTCTAACGACTATTCTCTTTTTTTGTGAGTAGATTGATACTCACATATATTTAGACCACCAGACCAAAACCCTAATTGATATCCCCCCATGTTTTGACTATGTCATCCTTTAGATATGATGTATTGTATAAAAAGGTAATATTCTTCATAATCGATATTGATTGAGTTGGAGGATTATTCATTTTTTTATGTTGTGGACGACCTGAGTTGTGTGGAGAGCTCAAAGTAGCATAATATAGTCATATGTGTCATGTGTAGCCACACAAGCTTGGTTATGGGATTTTAATTATACCGCAAGATCACGGTTGTCGATGAGACAGTATGCAAGCACGGTTCGTTCCACATGGATTTCAGAATTGTAATTTCTAACTTTTAATTAATTGAAGTGTTAAAAACAAAATTGGTTGTTGATTATACTCTAGAATTAAAAATGCTTAAAGTATTAAATATGATTTACAAATGAAAGAAAACCTAGGACTCGAGATTTCATCACAACTATGCAAACTAGATGATTGTACCTATTTTCAATAATTTTCTCAAAATATTACTCAAGACGATTTCGGACAAAGTATTTACGTCTTGGAAAATATGGAGTTTGAATCAATTAGTTTTTCTCAAAATATTAACAATTACTTCACTATAAAATGCTAGTCTTTAACAAGAATAAATAAAACAATTATTTAAGAATTAAATGACACATGAAGAAAGTATTATCATTATTATTCAAAAAATAGGACTAAGAAAAATTGTTATAGAAAATAATCACAATATGCTAACAAAAAGGTTGGACTTCCTCTCTAATCCTAGGTTAGGGTTATAGCTATTCATGGCACAAGAATCACAAAAAAGTAGAGAAGAAACCATTGAATTCATTAATTTATAAAAGTTTACAAAGAAGAACTGACTCACAATGTCGCTGAATGATTAAAAACTTATTGAAACAATTAACCAATTAACGACACATGATATTGCTTTAAACTCAGAACCTTCGTTGTGGTTGTAGTAAAAACTGTTGAATACAAAGGTATTGGTAACAGTTTTCAACGACAGTTTTATACTATGGTTTCTTCTTCTTCTTCTCTTCAAGCTAAAACCCTAAAAGTTACATAATTTTTCTCGTTGATTCTATGGCTTTCTGGCCTCTGCCAGCCTCCCCTAAACTCTTCCTTTAGGTCTTCTATTTATACTACACCATTTACTCCCTTCAAATCCTCACTAAATCTTCACAGCTAATGCATATCTTCTCGGCAATCAAGACCGAATCTTGATAATATTTTTTTCTCCTCTTTTAAACACTCGGTATTTGATGTTGTTTCTTTTCTTCGAGAATAAGATCTTGTTTTCCAACTCGATAATATTTCCTTTGCTTTTTAAACCAAATCGAACTACCGAGAGGCGAGAATATCTTTTTTCTTTCCTTTATTCACGAGATTAACTTCAACCTGTTTTGCTCGAGAAAATATTTGGTGTTGATTTTCTTTACGTGTTTATGATGTGCACAATTCCTTTTCAATAAGGCAACAAAAGAACTTGTCTTAAAACTTTAATATCTTCTCAAAATATTCAAACCAAAAATCACAGATTCGAGAAAATTAAATTCCCGCCAGAAATCATCATTTGAATTTGAAATAAAAGGTGGGTTCCTTTATCAATTCCTGATGGGTGCCTTTATCAATTCTACCGGGGTGCCTTTATCAATTTTTAAGGTGCCTTTAATACTTTTTACTCCAATTTTTCTGCAATTGTGATTTTCATAAAAATACCTAAAAACATAGAAAATAATAATATTAGTACAAAAAAAGGTTCCAGTAAATAGAAATAAGGTGGTAAAAATGTATAAATTATGCGCTTATCACTTGGATGAGGTCGAGTGTCGACCTAGTATGACCATCCGTCGAGTGAAAAGTGGAGGCATGTACGGATCAAAAGAGAGGATAAGGTCTGATTAAGGTCAAGTGTTAACCTTGTCGTCTGTCTATTAGATGAGCAGAGGCTAAGTCCGAAGTCAAGTGTCGACTTAGCATGGTCGTCCGCCAAGCGAAAAGCGAAGTCAAGGTCGGCACTGAAGAGAGGCTAAGGACTGATTGAGGTTAAATGTTGACTTGGTTATATTATATTAGATGAGCAAAGGCTAACATTAAGGTCGGGCATTGAGCTAGCATGGTCGTCTACATGTACGAAGTGAGGAGGCAAGGCCGGTCCTGAAGAGGAGTTATAGCCTGGTGTCTGTCTTTGCCTAGTAAAGAAACCTTCCCTTGTGGGAGTTCCGTTGTCGAACTTGCATACTCCGAGGGATGAAAGTTATCGTAAACATGCTTGTGAACTCGAGACGTGGTATGTTTAGACAAGTTCATGAATCTCGAATGTCATGAGTTCATTATTGTCTTAGGATGTGCTCAAGAATTAGAACAATTATAGAGTCTTGATCTTCGTAATGAGACTAGTTGTAGAGCTAACACAATTTTATATATTAGTATGTGGCTGGATGAAGCTGAGCCGTGATTGAGAAGAAGAAAGAGGTCGTAGCTCAGGCTGCATTTTGGGGTTAGCCTGAATCCTGGTTTGAGCTTAAACTTGAATTTGTCTTAGATAGAATCTCGTTTTTTTTTCTTGAGCTTAGGCTCGAGTTTTCCTTCAGGGTAAGGCTAAGCTTCGTTTTGGATAAGGCTGAGTTTCATCTTTGGCTTGGACGAAGCCTCGTCTCAGTTAGGCTTATTAGCTGAAGTTTCGCCTCCGTCTTGGTTGAAGCCTCGTCTCAGTCAGGTTTGGCTGAAGCCTCACTTCTGTCTTGGTTGAAGCCTCGCTTGTCTTGACTGGGTTAAAGACTCGTTTTATTCAGGCTTAGTTGAAATCTCGTCTTATCTTAGGCTTAGGCCTGAGTTGCACCTTGTGAAACTTGAAAGTTTGAGCCGTATTTACCAAAATTAGGTGTGCCTTGACCAAGCAACCCAGCTTGGACCGTCCCGGTCGGTTTAAAATGATCATTTTGCTACGTCAAAAAACCACTATCTACACGGGTAGACATATATATTGTATGGAATTGTAGTGATTATTTCTTTATATTTTATAGGGCTTTTAGACGCATTTGGTGAGATTATTATTTTAGTTCATTTAGTCAAATTGGGAATGAGAAAACTTATTTATTTACCCAATGTATTTACTTTATCAGGTATTCATTCATCATGATTAACTTAGGACAATTTTTATATAATTTTCAGGCTCAGACTAAAATTATATAATCTCTATGTTTCTTAAAAATTGAGCTATTTTTTTTTAAAATTTTGTAATAATTAAACTATTTCATTAGGTAAGATAATATTTCTAAAATTATTATTTTAATTAATTATTATTAGTATAAAAAATATTATATAATTTAATAGTCATGTTTATAATTGTTAAATAGGTTTTTTAAAATGTTTTCTAACGATATAAATTTTACAAATATCTGTAATATAGTTAAAAATATATATTATTTTTAGATTTTTTTATTTTACT
This sequence comes from Papaver californicum, assembly GCA_023531435.1. Taxonomy (NCBI): domain Eukaryota; kingdom Viridiplantae; phylum Streptophyta; class Magnoliopsida; order Ranunculales; family Papaveraceae; genus Papaver; species Papaver californicum. The sequence goes on from JAJJMC010019771.1 coordinate 625,137, forward strand.
ATCCGTACAAACTTGAAACAGTTCAATATTTTAGAAATAGAGGGAATATATTCTTATTAAAGAGGCGACCGAATGTATTTACATGATGCTCCCAATTTTTGTCTGAATTAAGTTGGTTTTACACTTTTGACCGTCTCGAGTTTCTTTTGATCTGATTCTACCTTCTGGACCTAGTCCTAGATATATATTTGTTGACATACAAGTGCAGCTTCTTAACCGTTCTATATCTCTCTTTTTCTTACGCAACTCAAAGAAAACACAGCAGTTGAGTCGGAGCACTAAATACATCTCCAATCTGTCACTTTCATGATCATCGTACATGCTACACCACTGTGGGTCCGACACCCACGAGCTTTCTGCTACACAATCAGCCAACAATATTGGGTGATATGTTGCCATCCACTTCACAATCTGAAAACGATTGGAAATATCTTCATGAAATGGACCACTAACCACTAACCACTTTATCAATGATTATAAGGATATAGTCTTCGTTCAATTAAATGCATCATGAAATTTCCGCTTTCTCTTTTAAGGAAATTAAATAGACTTGAACCAATCGGTAAAGAGACGAGCAGAAACCGTGTTACCATTTCAAGGTAATATTCAAATGGTGGCAGGGAATTTTTACTCATATGTTAAGGCACAACACGAGAACTTTATCACAATCTCTTCGTAATAGGTTCACTAATTCGTAACAGTAATTAATTAATGATGAGAAAATTGTAAATATATCCCAATTTCGAACATGCATTTGGGGATCTATCCTAGATTTTTAAGATTCTGGTAATACGTTCCAGTCGTTATTTTTTAAACCATCCCTAGTTAAATAGTTAAATTTGTACTTTGACCGGTCGATATCTTAGCATATTAACTAGTAATAAAATTAAGACATGTATTATCATCCATAAAACCTTAATCTCTAAAAAAAAATCCTACAGTTTTATAATCTAATCTAAGACAACTTACACATGTTTGATTTGGGTTTCTCATCGGGGAAAGCTAAAGGAAAAAAAAACAGATAAACAATGGTGAAAGACAGTTGCAGAGAATAGAGATATCGAGAGAAAGAGAAAGACGAACTAAATCTTGAGATTTAACTCGATTTGATTTATGTGTTAAATTGATTATTTATGGTTTATCAAAACCTAGTTTTAGGGGTTTTACCGTATATAGATGCAATCAGGGGCCTAGAAGGTCGAGCAGACGAGATGACTGACAAACAATAGAATAATATGATAAAATATATCTTGGTTCTATTCGTGAGTGTTTAGCAACATCGGTAAGAGTTAATTATTAGCACGAGTCTTCAGTTAAGGAGCTTTGGGAAAATCTTGAAAAGGAATATTTGGTGAAGAACGTGGCAAATAGGATATATCTTAAGAGAAATTTATATCGATATAACATGAAGAAGGGTGCAACTCTGACGGAGCAGCTAGATTCGTTTAATATACTTCTTACTGACTTGATTAACTATAACGAGATTGTTGAAGACGAGGAACAGACTTTGTATCTAGTGAATTCTTTTCCTGACATGTATGAGCACATGATTAAAGCATTAATGCATGACAAGGCGAAGTTGACGTACAAAGAAGTCACTACAACATTGTGTAGTGAAGAGTTCAGGAAGATGGATCGTGAAAACCTTGCAAAAGAAGCTGGCGGGGATGCGTTTTTTGCAAGAAGTCGTTCGATGGATAAGAAGAAAAAATATGGTGATTGTGGCAAAGGTAGAGGGCGTTTGAAGTCAAGAGCGCATCTGCAGAAAGATGAGTGTGTGTGGTGTCATGACATTGGTCATTGGGCTAAGGATTGTACCAAGCGTAAGGAAAATAGAAAAGATAACAACAATACCAAGGTGAACATTGCGAAGGCAGGTGAAGATTAAGATGAAGCTCTAGATTTCACACTGACTGTGATACCATCAACTTGTGTCGTAACTGACAGTACCATGTAACTAGATTCTGGTGCTACTTATCGGGACTAGTTCTCAAGCTTCGAGGAGTTTGATGAAGAAGTACATATCGGGAATAATTATACATGTACGGAAGTAGGGATTCGTAGTGTTCGAATCAAGATGCATGATGGTATGGTCAGAGAGCTGAAGGAAGTAAGGTGCGTACCTGCTGTGAAAAACAACCTAGTTTCACCCAGAACTTTAGAAGCTAAGGGATAAAATCTAGTAGTAGATAATGGTGTTCTAAAGGTAATTTATGGATCTATGGTAAACATGAAGGGAATAAGGTATCATATCTTGTACTACTTAATTGGGAGTACGTTAACTTGAGATGTGTCTATTTTTCAACACATCGAAAATACAGCTATGGAAACCACGAAGTTTTGGCATATGCGGTTTGCACATCCAGGTGATAAGTCGCTATATTCTTTAATTCAACTAGATTTGTTGAAGGGTGTTATTGCCTGCAAAATATGTTTTGTGAACATTGTGTGAAAGGAAAAAAAACAAGAACAAGTTTTGGCACAACAATCCACAACGTTATGGAGTTCTTGATTGTGTTCACGCAGATGTTTAGGGTCCCTCCAAGAATGCATCATTGAGAGGGGAAACATTAGTTTGTCTCATTTATTTATGACTATTCTAGGCGTGTATGGGTGTACACCATGAGGCATAAAAGTGATGTCCTAGAAGTCTTTGTAAGGTAGAAAAAGGCAATTATGACTCAAATTGGCAGAAAGCTCAAGGTACTACTTTTTGGACAATGGCGGTGAGTACAAAAGTGATCCATTCTTGCAAGTATTTCAGGATGAGGGGTTACAAAGGAACTTCACAGTTAAGAAGACACCGCAAAAAATAGGTAGTTGCACGCATGAATCGTACTTTGCTAGAGAATGTACGATATATGTTATCTAATGATGGATTAGGTAAAGCGTTTTAGGCTCATGCAATTATATATGTGCGCTTCCTTATTGATAGGTTGCCATCACCTGTGTTATAAGGTAAAACTCCAATTGGAAAGTGGTATGGTAAGCCATATGACTATGACTTAATTCATATCTTTGGTTATCCTGCTTGGTATCATGTTAGTAAAAACAAACTTGATAGGCGTGCTCTTAAAGGGATCTTTATGGGTATGAAGAGAAAATTGAAGGGGTTCAAGATCTGGAATCCAGTAGAGAAGAAGATAGTCATTAATATAGACTTTACATTTGATAAGGCGTCTATGGTGAAGTTTTGGGGTTTTCGTCTGGTGAAGAACACTACCGGTAGCAGTGAGCCTTTACAGCAGGTAGAGATTGATGTAGCTCCACTACTTCTATCTAAGTTTGCATATGTTACTCGAATTCTGAAGGCGTGACATTTACAAGGGAATTAACTACTAAAGTTCTAAGTGATAGTGACGTTGTTAATAAAGAGGAACACGAAGCTGTAGAAGATATAGAAGTTACGGTCACTAAGATTATATCAACCAGCAAATCGAGAAGATAAACCAAAAAAACCTGGCTGGATGAATAACTTTGTAGCTTATGTGTTTCCAATTGTTGAAGATGTTACTCCTAATACTTATTTTGAAGTTGTACACAATGTAGAGCGTGATAAATGGGAGGATGCAATGTAGGATGAGATGGAGTCTCTTCACAAGAATGAAACATGGGTTCTAATGAAGCTTTCGAATGGAAATAAATCCATTGGTGTAAACTGATATATGCTAAGAAGGAAAGATCTCAAGAGAATCAAGTTCGATATAACGCAAGGTTAGTTGTTAAAGGTTATGCCCAAAGAAAAGGGATTGACTAAAACGAGGTGTTTTCTCCAGTTGTGAAGCACTTGTCAGTTCGAATTTTGTTGGCCTTGGCAGCACAATATAATTTATATCCTGTTTGTTTAGATGTCAAGATGATGTTCTTGCATGGTGATCTAGAAGAGAAGATCCATATGACTCATCTGACTAGGTTTAAGGTTGCTGGAAAAGAAGACTGTGTATGTAAGATGAAAAGATCATTGTATGGGATGAAACAGTCGCCAAGACAGTGGTACAAGCTATTTGATCGATTTATGATTGTCCAAACATACACAAGAAGTCACTATGACCATTGTGTATACTTCAAGAAGCTACATGATTGGTCTTTTATATATTTTCCCTTGTATATCGATGGCATGCTGATAACATCGAATAACAATAAAGGGATTGAGAATTTGAAGATCAAATTGTCAACTAAGTTTGAAATAAAAGATCTAGGAGAAGATACGAAGATTCGTGGTATAAAGATTCAGCGTGATAGAGAGAAGGGTAAAGTTTTGTTTGTCTCAGAAGGCATATTTGAAGAAAGTATTATGAAATTTGGTGTTTGCGAATGAACTAAATCAGTAAGTACTCTTCTTGATCCTCACTTTAAGTTGAATTCTGATATGTATCATACTACTGAAGAAGCACGTGATTATATGGCCCAAGTCTCATATGTTAATGTTGTTGGTAGCTTGATATATGCGATGGTATGTTCGAGGCCTGACATTTCACATGTAATAAGTATGATCAACCGTTATATGCATAATCCTGGTAAGGGACATTGGCAAGCTGTGAAATGGATTTTGAGGTACCTTTATGGTACAGTTGATGTTGGCTTGGATTTTGTGAAGGAAGATGGAAACAATCAGTTGTGTGTTGGTTATGTGGATTCTGACTATGTTGGTGATTTAGACAAGAGGCGTTCAACTACAAAGTATGTATTTACCGTATCATGGGCATCAGTTAGTTGGAGATCAATTTTATTGTTTATTATGGATCTTTCAACTACTGAGGCATAGTATATGGCAGTGAAAGGTGCATCTAAAGAGGTTATATGGTTACAGGGTTTGTTACATGACTTTGGTATTGTACAGGAATATCTTCCTTTGCATTATGATAGTCTTAGTCCAACTTACTTGGCGAAGAATCAAGTGAATCTGCAAGAACCAAAGTTGCATCCGGGGTCAAGTTTGTCAGAGAAATTCTTGAAGAAGAAGGTATTTTACTTGTGAAGATCGATACCAATGACAATACAGCTGATATGTTGACTAAAGTTGCATCCGGGATCAAGTTTCGGCATTGCTCGAAATTGATCCACGTTCTTCCTGTTTTGTGAGATGCCATTTTTATAGAGGTTCTTAGGAACCTGGTAGAGGCCTTCTAGCAAGGTCATTAAGTGAACTACGGTCGGTTTGGTTCCTTGCAGAGGATAAATAGGAAGCTTTTGGTGCAATCGGCGTTGGAAGATGGAGGTAATTTTGTTATCGATAGTCTCATGCATAAATGCATGAGACGAGGTGGAGAATTTTGGGTTAGGTCAGTGGTCAAGTTTGAGATAAATCAGACTTATTTAGGGTCGGTGATTTTTTGGGTTTTCAGATAAATCAAAAATCAGTCGGTCAAAGAGTTTATGATAAACTCTAATTAATTTCTTATCCCTAAAGTCTGGCAACTTAATAGCTAAGTTAACGAAACCTATTTTAGTAGAGTAAGTAAAGTGTCATACCTATGTGTATATAAATAGCCCATTAAAGAACCTAGAAATCACACACACAAAAAAAACTTATTCTCTTGGGTTTTACATATTTTCTCTGTACAATAATATATAAAATCTCTTATTTCTTCCAGATGATTCAACCTCGTTGAATTCTTTTTCTCATTTGTGTTCTTTGCATTTATTTAGAATACTATTGTGTAGTTGTGCAAATCGTTTTTGCGGGTTTTAGTGCAACAAAGATGACTATTTCAATATCAAAAGAACAGTATTGAACTCAATTACTTGTGATTTATCTCAATTAACTCATTTTTGGTAATGTGTTTACTGATTCATTATATAAAGAATCGATAAGGGTTGAAGATTTTGGTAAATTATCACATAACCCATCTTTCAGATTTACAAAAAAGAACTCACAGTTTTACGATACATTACGATGGAGATTGTGAATGTAGCAAAGGAACCTCATTTGTGTTTGGTTTTGATTGAAAATCTCATTGGTGTTATTGTAGACGTTCATGTAGAAGGTTATTTGGTGGTGATAACGAAATATGATGGTTGTTGTGGTAGTCATGGCGGTGGGGTGTTGGTGGTATAAACAGTGGTGGTGGTGGTGGCAGCGGCGTCTTATAAAAGTTATTGTATCTAATGAGTTTGCAATTAGGTATTAATTGGGGTTTTTTATTTGGGTTTTAATTAAGTTTGAAGAATTACAATTGGTTTTAATATGTCGATTAAATTGATTTTGTCTGATTTATAAATTTGGGGAAAAAATGAGTTTTTCACCATCCGTACAGTGTACACATGTTTTAAATGATATATTTGTCTTTTTTTTATATTTATATATTCTACATGTGTATTTTGCTTGACTATTTAACTAGGGTTGAAGGGAAAATCAAACAGTGAAGCACATTACTAAAATTTAAAAATAGGAATAAATTCCCAAATACATGTTTGAAATTTGGATATACCCTCAATTTTTCCTTAATTAATCAAAGCATGGTGAATAGTACTATAGTTTTTTAGTACTAAGTATCTTTCCATACTTCAGACATAGATCCCTTATATATACAGACACACACCTTATCACTTAAAAAGAGAAACTATTTTACACGGGCTCCATATTATCCGGACCGTGTTATAACAACTTCGTAAACCCACCATCAAGAAGTCAAAAAGTATTCAAACAAAAAAAACAAGAAGTCAAAATCTCATGCATAGGATATATGGGTTATGCATATCCCTATCCCCTCGCACGATCGAATTGCACATCAATTCTAACCCAACAACTCCAATTAAACTTAGAGCTTCCCTTCTCTGTCTCTCTCTCTCTCTCTGAGTCTCTCTAATGTTCTTGAAAAATGAATGAAGAAAATCCACCGACAACAACAACAAGCAAGAAGAAGAAAGAGAGCTTAATAACAGATAACAATAATAATAATCTTAATGGAAATATTATCAATCCATTATTCGGGAAAGGAAAATTCAAGTTTTGGGTATTAGCTGCAATTGTACTGCTTGCATTCTGTTCAATCTTCACTGGGACAATCACTCTCAAATGGTCTTCTTCTTCTGGTATTCTCAACCATCTCTCTCAAGACGATGACTTTATAAACAGTCCCATCCTCGACGATCTCGATGTTCTCGTATATCCCCTTCACTCTCTTGTTCAAAATTATCTTTCATTTGCTCTGTTTGTGTGTTTTATCTGATAATTAATTCTTGGGGTTTATTGTCATGATGACCAGGAAATTGAGGAAAGAGAGAAAGTAGTGAAGCATATGTGGGATGCATACACTCATGCTAGTAAGATTGTGTTGCCTAAATTCTGGAGACGTGCATTTGAAGCAGGATATCAGGATTTAACTAATGATGATTTTGGCGTTAGAAATTCTGCTTTCTCTGAAATAGCCAAAATGTCTATTCGTTCCTTTATTAATCTTGATCCACCTGATCCCATTCAACCCAAGGTCTGTATTTTTAACTTCCCTTCATACTTCATTTTACATAGATGAATATTATTGTTGGATTGTTTAAATTGTGCTTAGTTTATGATGTTTGATGTTTAGAATGGCCAAGGAGGAGGAACGGATAAGATGAATGTGGACAAGGGAGAGGGTGGAAGGAAGATGAAGATTAAAGAGGAGTAGACTAAAGAGTTATAAAGTTATGACAAGTAGTCAACTTGTATGTCCTATGATTAGTTGATTTGGGTCTTATTATTTTATGGGTCTTATTATTTTATAAATCCATTAATTATTTATGAAAAAGGAGATTAATTGGATTTTGAGTGTGAGATAGTAGGAATGGATATTATTGTAGGCAGAGTAATTAACATAATCAGATCCATATGAGTACATTTTGGTTCTACTTTGGATAAACCAATAGAGATTGTTTTCTCCACAGGTGTTGACACTTAAAACCCACTAGTCTTACAGAGTGTTTTAAAGAAGTGGCTTTTTAACTATGGAAATCTGTAAGCTGCCATGGGACAGTCTTAGCATGTGGAAACATTTTATGAATGGAAAAGTCGCAGACGATAGATGTTCGGAAGCTAGTTCAGTGGCCGCAAAATATTAGTGTCCTTCGTGAGACCCTGCACAAAAATTACAGTACATCTTTTCCTTGACGAATGCAAATTCGTCCCTTGAGGTGTTAGTGGCTTAACAATACCATCTAGTTGGTATTTAGAAGGTTTCTAACCTCTTCGTTACAATTTCCCTTACTTATTTTCAACTTTTACACACATAGCCCATCTTTTACAAGTCTCAGGCGAAGATTTGTAGTCCCTCTATCTATCCTACTCTATCTCAATGTCGGCATTTTGCTTAGAATAGATTCTAGGAGCACCAGAAATCTGAGTTGTCTAAAAAAAGCCTGATTTGTAGTCCCTCTATCTATCCTACTCTATCTCAATTCGCCATTTTGCTTAGAACAGATTTTAGGGGCACCAGAAATCTGAGTTGTCTAAAAAAAGCCTGTACAACATAAATATATACTCCATCCGTCTTAAATTATAAATTCGTTTTGATTTTGTCAAAATTTTAAGAAGGCCTTAGGAATTTACAAGACTACTCATATTAAATATTAAATTACTATTATATTCAAAGTTAAACACGTTTAGTACTAATATTATTCTATATTTGTTAATATTTGTAATTTTCTATCTATGGTATATTACAGTTAGGATTGAAGAGATAAATACGGTAGCTTTGATAGCTAATAGAGTCGGCTTTCACACCTCTTTTAGAAATAATTTTTTTAAAGGGAAATGAAGATAAATAGGAAAGATATCTATGACATGTCATTTTGTTTTAATCAACATCTAAATCAAGAGTTTCTTCATTCTTGTTGTCAAGAATACTCCATCAATTCTAAATAACGGTAATACCGTTTTCTGGATATTCATTCATATTTAACAGTTTATAAGATCCAAACATATCATCAGGTGTATTATTCGTGCACTGCATTTTTGTGTTCATCAAAGGTTATTCTTTTTACCAACAACAACTCTCTTTGTTGGTCTTAACCCGTTTCAACTTGGATCGCAGTATCTAATGTTATGGTTGATCCGTTGAAAGCTATATTTGCAAGTTCAGGCTTTTACCTTTAAAGGCATATTTTTGCCATAATTGGCATGATGGCTCATTGTTCTCTATGTTATCATGTGCTAATGATCTAAAATCAGGTTTCTGGTCCAAAATCAAGTTTCAATACTGAAGAATATTATTTATTCTTCATTTTCTTTTCATCAAAAATTATCTTTGCGTTTTATCTTTATTTTCGAAGTATCACCTATTTCCGAAAATATTCATGTTTCCAAATATTTTTTCTCTTTTAAAAATATTTGTCATCTCGGAAATATTCTCTACAATTTTCGATCTTCATTCCGAAATTAGTTTTCACTTCAGAAAACTTTCTTAGCCTCAATCATCCGTTACAACTTATATGTTGTTAGTATTCTGTCCATGTCTTGCCTTGGTCAATCATTCCCAAACCAAACCCATTAAATCCATTTCCCTATCTAAGCTATTTTTAGCCCATAATACAATCCAGTCAGCTTTTTTTTTATCCCATAATACAATCCCGTCATTTTTCCCGACCCATACAGTTCAAGTGACATGGTCCGTGATTGAAGATTCAGTAACCGTGAAGTTCAAGATAAGTGACCCTAAAAGTGATGAAGAAGATATAAGGATTATTTTTTGCAGACAACAGTTCAAGTTGAACACTTCAGTTCTGTTGAGGGGGTATTAGAGTATAACACATACAAGTAGCCGAGGTCACCGTGCAAGAAGGACCGAGGTAACACGTACATTCAAGACACGTGTTTAAGAAGTTATAGAAGACCAAGTCTTTGTAATCTAACTAGTAAGTCTGTTTAGCTAGATAAGCTTTACCTAGTCAAAATAAGATAGTCTGATATCTTTATCTTCTAGGTTTACTGATATCCTATCATCTATAAATAGGATCATAATAATTATCTCAGTATTACTGAAGATCATCAATATATTTCACCCAATGGGGTTTGTCCGTGGATATTGACGTTAGTGCCGAACCACGTAATCTTTTGTCTTCTTAAACTCTAATCCTTACTCCTATCATAATTTAATACTCATCTTTCGATTGTTTGGTTATAATGACAAAAAGAAAATGCTTTCGATTGTTTTGGTTATAATGACAAAAAGAAAATGCGTCTTCCTTCAACTCTGATCCTTACTCTTATCATAAGTTAATACTCATCTTTCGATTGTTTGGTTATAATGACAAAGAAAATGCTTTCGCTTGTTTTGGTTATAATGACAAAAGGAAAATGCTTTCATTGAGAGTTGAACTCAAGACCTCCCGCTTACTAAACGGGTGCTCTAACCAACTGAGCTATGAAAGCAAGTTGTAATCTTTCTCGCCATCAGCTTTATAACCATAACAAAAGCTCTACGTTTTGCTGCAAAAGTACAAGACAACTACTACCAAGCGCCCAAGCACCTCCATAAAAAACTAAATGTGAAATTGCAACAAACAACTGTGTCTTGTATGCAAAGATTAGACTGTATGCAATTTAATTGATTCATAATGCTGCATTTTCATGAAATACCCTCTCTACAGACTGCCAAATTACAACCCAGACTTCCGGTATCGGTATCTAAATGTAAAACTTTACTTGCAGAGCTCAAGATCAATCATCCTTCTACTTTACAAGTTTGGTTTAAGACTTAGGAATAGCAAGTTATCTCGTCCGATCTATGTGCCATGGCAATTCAAATGCATAGAATTATCCTGTTGGCAGTCTTTGATGTTAGTATTCAGTTTCCAACACACCGTCAATTAGACCAAACTCCAAAGCCTGAAAAGATGCAGAAAACGTAGGAGTCTAACTGTTAGGACGTGGAAAACTAATGAATTTATGATGTAAATCACGAGAACGAGCAACCCTAAAAAAAGAAAGAATAGACCAAATAGCACCTCGTAATGATTCTTATGAGGCTCCCACAGTAAGGAACATTACTAAACACTTAGCGATTAACATGCGGCTCAAGTATGCACCGAAGAAAGGGACCAACTTTTAGTAAACAAAGTAACAAATGAACAATGGCAAACTATGGTCACTAATTTGTTCAAAACCAAAAGCTTTTTGTAAATAAACAAAGATCCCTTGCACATGCCTTTTTAAATGCTATATCCCATTTTTGAGCCCTACATATTCTAATGCACTTAAAGATGTACCTTAGGTGATTACACATTTTACTATCTGCAGAAGAAAAATATATAACTAGTTTTATCAAGTTTTACAATTGAATTACCTCGGCAGAAGAGAAAAAGCGATCCCTTTCGGTTTGTCGCTCTATTTTCTCAATAGGTTGGCCAGTAAAAGCAGCATACATCATGTCAATTTTCTGCATCAAATTGTGGAATACAAACAGATGAAGTAAAGAACTTAGTAAACAAATGGAAAAAAAGTTAGCTGCAGAAGAGAACTAAAAATCTAGAATATCAACCTTGACCAAGCAGCAAATTAATCTGTAAATCCTTGCAAAAAAAAAAAACTTTTTTTGGGAATTCTGGCTATTTTGGGGGAGGAAGAGAACTTACATGGCGAGATTGAACAGCTTCATTGACTTGACGCCTCACATCCTCTACGTGACCCTACATATAGATGAACCACACAAATGCATTTTTTCTCTTTAGTGGGGCATATAACAAATTTTAATAACAGTCGAGTACCTAATGCACACCATGATTTTCCTTAGAATTCCCTCTACCGTAGTAGTGCGTGCTATAATACAAAACTCAGTCCAAAATGAAAATAAAGGGAGAAATGGGGAGGAAAAAGGTTTGACATATACCCCACATCCGCTCTGGGGTTGATGTATCATAATGCGTGCATTTGGCATTGAATAACGCATTCCTTTTTCACCTCCAGCAAGAAGAAGTGCTCCTTGGCTTGCAGCTATCCCAAAACAGACTGTGCCCACCTTGGGCTTTATCTGAAATTTTAAATATCCCTTAAATAAAGACTGTGGTTCATAGTAGATTGAGATGCAGCTCAATGGTGGAGGCATGAGGGAGGAGAAGTGGTATATTCTTATGCTTCATTTGTTATGCCATGAGCTTCAATAAAACGTAGCAAATAAGGAAAAATCAAGTGCCTGAGAAAGAGAATTGATCTGACCCACATGAATTATATCAATGTTCCTCATTCAGAAAATATGAGGCTAGATGCCTCAAGTTCACTGCTTGAGCAGCCAAATGAAGTTCTGGATCTTACCCATGACATGCAGTCATATATTGCTAATACAGAGTAGGTACTTCCACCAGGGCAGTTCAGGTATATCTGAAAAAGTGGAACACTTTCAGCAAGTAATTAAAGTGTCAATATTACATGAACTAATTGCTCAATTTAATTCTTTGAATATAAGCTCAAAAACACTATGTACCAGAATATCTGCATTCTCGTCAATAGCTGCTAGTGTTACAAGCTGTGATATAACTCGCTGAGCAACTTGTGAGTTAATTGGTTGACCAATGAAGATTATGCGGTTCCTGAACAACACAGATGAAAGGTCCATAGGTCCTCCTGGTGTCATCACAGCTGGCATTACAGGTGGGTTCCCTTTCTTTGCTTCTATTACACCATGGCTGTGTACAAAAGATATTCTGTGTTAATACACCAAGGGAAAGATAGAAAAATAATGTCACACAGCTTAGATGGTCCAATGACTCAAAACATGAAAACTTTTATCTCCACATACATGTAAACTTGCAAATAATGTGATTCTTATCTTTAAGAAGGATAGAAATAATGCGTCGAGCAAGACCCCAAGCATGTACCTTAGAATGTCAGGATAATGCAACCCCATATTCAGAATTTCCCCTAATTATGTGCCACTTTAACATTTAACATCTCCTATACATATATATATCTTTTTCTGTTACCTAATATGTGTGAAATTTGTCACTTGTTTTAAAGTTAACCTCTGCTAAGTTAGTTTCTCAGCTGAAAGAAGTGTTTGAAAAATCGAAATATTCAACATTAGATAGGGTTTGAAGCAAATGATATGGACATAGCAAAACTAGTTAGAAATGAATTGTTCAGGAAATGCGTGCTTGGGGTCGTTACATGAAGTCTTCTTTCATTCTTACAATTACTACAAGAGCAAACAAATGAAAAGCCTCCTAAAACTTACAAACAATACTAACCAAGTGTTACTGATTTGCAGGAAAAGCAAACTAATCAAACTCATTCGAGTCTAATATGAATAAATGCAAATTTAACAAATACCTAGCTGAATTAGGTCAAACAAACAACCCTTCAGTGGGTTCAGAAATTAACAACTATACAATTTCCCAGTAAACAAAAAACAAACTCTGCTAAGAATAGTCAATACCTTCCGTTACTCTGGTCTTTCAGTTTTAATCCATCAATTTTAATACTTGATACTCCTGAACATTAAGTAACATGTAAACAACCAAAAACTATATCTTAATGAATTCAAAACAAACAGAAATTGGTTTGGGTAGAATTACCATGGAAATTTGAAAAACCAGAAGCAACTAATCTTGCTGGCTTTCTACATAGAAAATAAGAGGAAAAATATTTAGAATAAAAATTTAATTGAATAAATAAAAAAGAAAAGCAATAAGAAGTTAGAGGAATACCGGTGGGTAGATAGAGAGATGGAATCTGAGCTTGTAAAACGAGATGATAAGCCTAATCGAGTCGGTAGTGTCAAAGAAACCACCATTTTTTTAGTGTAAGTTGTAACCAGAGAGTTGGAGAAGGACGAATGGGGATTGAGAGGGAACAAGAAAGAGGCTAGAGCTAGAGAGTTGGAACCAAGTGAACTGATTTTAATCTTTTGGTTATTTCTGATTTGACCGAATTATCCTCAAACAATATCTGTAAATACATCGGAAGACGTGTGTTTGCCTGTTTGGGCATTTATTTCTCTTCTTGAGTCTTGGCTCTGGAGTTGGTTCGGCAGGGTGACCGGTAAAATCCGTGTATCGAGGATGTTTTGATTTGTCCCAATTTTATAACTAGTGTTGAATGTAAGTCCTAAAAAACTTAATATTAAAGTGTGGATATCAGGATCACAGTTTTGATAATTAGGAAAAAAAAAAGTTATTCTTATTTATTTAACACCATCAGTAGCATCGTTAGTATGTGAGTAGTGAATCCCACGTGTTACTTTATAATCCATTGAAACACATCTAAAAATCAGACCGACCAAAACCAACACTCCATCTTTTCTCTTTCTTTCTTTTATTGAGTTCTCTTTCGCGAAACAACTTCTCCATTCTCTATAGATTTGTTTTCTCAATTATGTTTGTTCATGATTTATGAGGAGTTGCCATACCAGAATTAAATAAGTACCAGATTCAATTAAATAAAAATCTTCAAAAAATATTATTAATTAGAAAACCCTAATTAAGAAAGGAAGAACAAGTGTCCAGCACAAGAAAAAACGAGAATATTTTTTTAAATAACAATAGCAGAAAAAGAAGAAGAAAAAGAAAAAGATGATGATGAATGGATGCATAATTGTTGGTTTGAAATTAGGGTTGTTTTGATTTTGGGTCTTAACTTTATGACCAGTGTTGCGTTTGGGTCCCAGAAAGTTCAAGATCAGAGTTTGGATTCCATGACCAAAGTTGACTGCCTTGACATTTAGTAAAACTTGATTTCGTTAACCCGTGAACAACAAATGGTTGTTAAAAATCTAAAACACCTCATTATTCATCATCTTTCTTGTTTGTCAGAAACCATGGTGGTTTTTGGATCATAGAAATATGTTGTCTTTTTTTTTAGAATGTAGGAAAAAAAATAAACCACAGATGAAGCTTATAAGAATAAGAAGTTTAAAATATTTGTTTCTTCCACAAACTAGCAGTAGAAGATAATCCTACTTGTAACAATGATCATTATGTTTATGAAAATAAAACCAAGTCTATATTTCCAAGTACAAAATAATTTCGGAAACCCAGTTGGAAATGTTTGACCTGCGATGAGATCTATTATGTAACTAATGGTTTCACAAAATGTGAGTAAGCCCCATTTTAGTTTTGTGTGTGTTTCCAGCTTCTTGATGTTTATTTGAGTTTGGTTTTCTGATGATTTCAGAGGGAGGCGTGGGTATGCTAAAGCGTATAGAAGAGTTATGGAAAATGGGGAAGTGATTGTTGTCAAAAGATTAACAAAAGCCTCAACTAATGATTTTCTCGTTTGAATTGGCAAGTTTAACCTGTGCTCAAAATCATTAATGAAGGATGGGATTAATTCAAAAACCTAGTCACAACTACTATAGTGCGAAGTTGAGAACAATTTACGTGGATTTCAGGTATAGTAATGGAGAACTTGTGATTTTTTTCTCTTGGTATTTTTTCTCAAACACCTTGTATGCGTCTTTTGTTGGTATGAAGATATTTTTGGATGTGTGTTTATCCCCTTTTATAGCTCGTTATGCAAATTCAAAAACCAAACATACCCAACATTCCTAAACATATACAGACACTAAAAATTCTCTCAATACCCACCATTCGTCTGGAAACAACTCCTTTTGAAAAGGTTTTTAAGCTCAAAAATTGTTTCCAAACCATCTACAAACTCCATCATAATCTTTCTTTCCTTCTCAAATTCAAAGTTAGAAAAACAACCCAAGTTCCCTAATCATACAATCACCATTTTTCTCTCTCGATTTCATCCTTTGATCACATATTTGTACGACAGCATACACAACCCAAAACTCTAACCAACTTGTACTCGACGTCTCGAACCTTTTTTTATGAACTTCTCGAACGATTCTTAGTTAACCCTTATCAGTTTATTGTACTTGATGCGTGTCGTGAGTGCAACAAATTACTCAAGATACTTCCCACTAATTAACTATTAATATAGCGGTAGTAAGGATCGTTCTCATAAAGAGTTGTGTAATTGATATGTTATTTGGATCGGCAAAACAAGAATAAATACTAAAGAAGAGGTGTTGTTTGATTAAAGTAAATAAAAAGACAATAAGAAGAAAAGATGATTAAGAATTCCTTTATCGTTTCCAAGCGTTAACTGAGTTAGTATACTTATTTATCTTTCTTTAGAACCATTCATCACCAACCGTAGAATAACCGCTAGATCAGTGTTATCCCCAAAGTTCCTTGCGTAACCAGATACTGAAGGGCTCACATATTGATAGGATTTTGGAATACCCTATTTATAAAAACGGCAATTGCATGGTGTCTAACTAGTAGACAGAGGCAAATACGGGTCGAACCCACAAGGAGCGGTGGAAATAATGTAATCAATATTCCTAATTGACTAATCAAGGATGATACTTTTATGTTTTTGGATTTTCGGAAATGCTAATGAACGAGAAAATAATAAAATAAACTAGCTAAGATATACAATGTGATCAAGTAGAGAGGGCATTAGGGTTTTCGGTTTTCAAAAATTTGATATATAGAACTCACATCTAATCTCCAAAATAATCGTTTCACCACTGTAATTTCCTTCGCTTCCAAGTTGACATTTCTAAAGAATTGCTTATGAATCGAAAAGTATATCCCATCAAATGTTACTAAGCATGAAATATCAATTTAAAAACATAAACAATCAGTAGAGTTATCTAACCAATATATAGTTTCAAATAATCAAATATCAATTTGTGAGCATACATCGTCAAAGAATCTAATCCCAGAAGACATATCAAACGGAAAGAATATATGATCAATTCCACTATTTATGCAATAATTAATCAAGCTAATAATGAAGATAAATTACTAAACATTTAAACCATTTATTTATGAGTTTTCCATAATCAAAATTGGTTTCTACCCAAAACCCTAGTCACAAAATCTAGCAAAATATGGAGATGGCTTTCTTAAAACCCATTAGAATAATTGACAGAGAGAGGAAAAAGATAAACCATATCACGGTCGCCACCCGGCTATAGTTCTTCTTCCTCTTCTTCTGTTTCACACCCAACCACAACCGTCAGACAAAGCCTGCCCTTCCTCTCTCTTTAAACCCCTAAGTGGCCTTAGAGGACGAGTTTTGTCTCGTGAGGGTTCACAAGAGGTATACCCACAAAACCTTTACTCCAACTTCTATCTACCTTTGAATGATTCAGGATAGACACTAAACAAGCTATTTAGTTGACATACTAAATTCTTCGGCTATAAGAATCATTACCCTATATGAATCCAATTGTTGTACATGAGTTTGCACTCAGCGTACTAAAATTCATATAAGAATGCAAAACTCTACTCAAATAATCATCTAACGTTCCAGAACTAAATGAAAATTATCATTGCTCAGAATCAATCAAATTCAAACACATGGATAGATTATAAGATGGATATAGAAGTAATGAATGGTGCATATGTTGACTAAGGTGAACGGTGTTTCCCATATCTGTCTGAAGGTCACTGCCAGGATGAATCCTAATAGATTGAGATACGCTCCCACTGGTCTTAATCCTTATATTAATATCGACTCAGCTGGTATATACAAGGGCCCCAGCGGTCGATTTATTGAAAATAAAATAATTATTCACTTTTTTTTCATCATTCTTTTTTTTTCTCAATTAAATACAATAATGGGACTTGATTTCAATCACTCTACTTCATCTCAACGGCGATAACAAGTCGATACTAGTTCATCACCAAATCACTTAGAGAAACAGAAAATTGCAAAAATAAAAACTGAAGGTGATATGGTTATGATGATTCTGAGATATACTTGTTCAATGATTATCATGTTATTTCTAACACCTAAGTGCATTCAGATATGAATAGACCATTTAGATGGAGACACCAATTCTTATAGATAAAAGTTATGTTTCCATCTACCTAGAATGGTTAGTGTCATCCTGAATTGTTCACAAGTTTCTAAATTTTGGAGTTTCTTATTAGCACCAATTTTCGGAAACTTTACCCCCAAACCTAAATTTAACATCGTCCTCAATGTTTCAAACCGTGCAACCTAGAATGGCATGAAATATAAATATAAATAAGAGAGACAAATATTAATCAAAGAGGAAGGATTGAAAGATTTAACCTGGTTGACGCAAGAAAAGCAGTATTCTCTGTAAGACATATCAAACGAGAGTAATAACAAAGAACAATAAAAATAAAATAAAATAAAAAGTCTAAAAAGTCTAAAAAGTCTAAAAATAAAATAAAAATCTACTTACTAGATATGTACAGAAAGGATCTCCATACATTAACAACCTGAAAATTTGGGGATCAACCCAAAATACAATATATACAACCAATGACAGTCTCAAACTCTCGCAGTAGCAACATAAAGATAATGAGACTATCAAAAGAAAAGAGCTACACCCAAACCTGGTTTTCGCAAGGGATATATCATTGTGAAAAAAAATAACCGAGTCAAAGGGTTCGCTAGGTATTTTAACTGAAACTGAAGGAGAAACATGCACAGATTCATAGATGTCACGAGATGCAAAGTAATTTAGTAATACTGGAGAAGCACGCAGTTCTAATCCAAAATTAGGAATCTTTCAAAAAGTTGTGATAACAATTCTATGTATATTAACTTCTTTGCTGGGTTTGTAACCATGTATTAAATCATCATCACAACCATCATTACCAGATTTACGTTGTCATTTTTCACAATCCAAAACTGGTGCAAAATCTAACAACGCATTAATTTCTTTAAAATGACTATCCTTATCGTAGTAGGCTCCAAAATGGGTCAAGCAGGCCTCTAATAGATCATTAATACTATTGGTGCTAAAGGTGTTCTCAACTAAAGAATCAATCATGCAAACAGACTCCATATATACAAAGAAAAATAAAAACAAAAATTAATATAAAATAAAGTTAGTGCAAATTCAGGAAGTAAACAAACAAGCAATCACCAACTCATTTACTCTATAAATCACACCACAAAATAAAATAAAAAAATTTGCCCTTACCCTTATAATTGGAACGGAAGAGTTCAAAGAACTCAACTAAGTATTTTCCCACTTCGAAAAGCAGTACTAGTACCTCGTATCAACATTCACAATTTAGGGTAATGAGCATCCAACCTGTCCAAATTGTTCAATATATAACGCACAAGCAAGAAACTCGTGAGTATTTTGCAGCAGACGAATTTTGTTGAGCTAGACGACCAGGAGCAACCCCAAAGGTACCTGAAATAAAACTTTAAGATGCAAAACTAGTCAAAAAGAACTAAAAATCCTAAAAAAAAAAAATAAAAAAATAAAAAACCTAGGCTATGATTAGAAAATCAAAAATACTAATTACAATATTTCACAACCATTTCCCGACAGCGGCGCCAAAAATTGATAGGATTTTGGGATACCCTGTCTATAAAGACCGCAATCGCACGGTTCTAACTAGTAGACATAGGGAAATACGGTTCGAACCCACAAGAAGCGGTGGAAATAACGTAATCAATATTCCTAATTGACTAATCAAGGATGATACTTTTATGTTTTTGGATTTTCAGAAATGCTAATGAACGAGAAAATAATAAAATAAACTAGCTCAAATATACAATATGATCAAGTAGAGAGGGCACTAGGGTTTTAGGTTTCCACCAATTTGATATATAGAACTCACATCTAATCTCCAAAATAATCGTTTCACCACTGTAATTTCCTTCGCTTCCAAGTTGACATTTCTAAAGAATTGTTTATCAATCGAAAAGTATATCCCATCAAATGTTACTAAGCATGGCATATCAATTTAAAAGCATAAACAATCAGTAGAGCTATCTAACCAATATATAGTTTCAAAGAATCAAATATCAATTTGTGAGCATACACCGCCAAAGAATCTAATCTCAAAACGACATATCAAACGGAAAGCATATATGATCAATTCCACTGTTTATGCAATAATTAATCAAGCTAACAATGAAGATAAATTACAAAACATTTAAACTATTTATTTATGAGTTTTCCATAATCAAAATGGTTTCTACCCAAATCCTAGTCACAAAATCTAGCAAAACATGGAGATGGTTTTCTTAAAACCCATTAAAATAATTGACAGAGAGAATAAAAAGATAAACCATATCACCATCGTCGCCCGGCTATAGATCTTCTTCCTCTTTTTCTGTTTCACACCCAACCATAGCCGCCAGACACAGCCTGCCCTTCCTCTCTTTTTCTGTCCAGACACGACCGTCACTTCCACCAGAACCTTTTCTCACTTTTCTTCCTTCTCCAGACCTTCACCAACCAGACACGTCCACCTCCTACTACTTCCCACTTTTACGTCTCCTCTGTCCTCTCTATGCCTCCAACCCTCTCTCCTCAATCTCGATTCCCAAAAAAAACTCCCCATTTTCTCACGTCAACTCTCCTTTTTTATACTCCTATCTCATTGCCATGTACCTGACTTCTCTTTTCTGCTAAGAATCAAGAACCCCACCTTCTAGCCAGCGTCCACCTTTTCCCTACTCCTTCCAACACCTAGCCAACAAACCCAATTCATTTTCTCTATTCTTTTCATCTTCTTCTGACCATCTTTCAACTCCATCACGTGTTGTCACCTAGGCTAGACCCCATTACTTCACTTTCTCTCCTAGGTCAGCCCAACACCTAGCAAACATCCACTTCATAAGACTTCTTTCTCACTTTCTCCTCATTAACCGAGCCACACCTCACTTCTTTCACTCTCTTCTTTATTTTCGTTAGCCAACACCCGTGAGAAAACTCTCAGCCAAAGTCCAACCCCACTTCCGCTTTTGTTTCATGTGTTTGACCAATACTCACTTACTTTCTTCTTACGCCCCATTCTCTTTCCTTTCTCAATTTCGGTTTCTCAGCCAACCACGTCTCATCTCAGAACCCAAAAGAACTTCACCTCACGTCAGCCAACTCCAATTCACTTTTATATTCGGTCCTCCCAACACCAAAAATGATTAATCTGTTGCTTGTTAGACTCAGTCTTTTAATCCGTCAGTCCAATTACTCTCTCCACCGACCGAACTCCACTTTTCTCTCTTCTTTTCTTCTGTCGTACTTTCATTATTAAAGCCTTCTCACTTCCTCCGGCCAGAAAAACTCAAATGCAAATGAGACAACGTCTTCGTCAATCATAACCAAGGCTAAGCACCAAATCTCCCGAACGAACCACTTATTCTCATTTAGTCATATTTAATCATAACTTCGGGTTTTATACAACCCACTTATTAAAACAATAAAATAACTAAATTAGTAAAAAAATGATGACTAGTAAATATAAATTAGGCGGTAAAAATGTATAAATTATGCCCGTGTCACATATCAGATTCTATCCAACCGAACCACCAAGTAGTAGCGCACACAAGGTGTAACTCAATCGAAAACTTTAAGTTTGTGAACTTAGGTTGATCCTAGCAGTTAGACTCTTAGCTCAAGGTACACTTACTAATGTTGTCTTCACACACGATTTCTCCATAGAATCCCTCTGCAAGGTCTCACGTTTTCTACTTGTGTAGGGGGTGATCGACAATTACGGATAGCTCAACTCTATACTAGAAATAAAATGATCAATAGATTAATCTAGCGTGCACTCCAAACAATCTAAGAAATCATTCATAAACCCTAGATATAGTAAAAATAAACGATGATGATAATAACTTCAATCAAACTTGTATTAACTAATAAAGATTCATGCTTAGAACATTGAATTCATCCGTAATCAACAAAAGGCTTAGCTACTCATATTGCAAAGAAGAATGGTTTCCCCCAAAAGAGGTAAACCCTAGGTTTAAGATGTAGAAGTTGTGATATGAGAGGTAGAGTATATGAGATTATATGTATGATACTAAGATGATATCTTGTTTGAGCCTTAGATGTCTTCTTTTATAGCTTTCAATGCTTGTCCCTCAAGTATCCTCTCCTTTTAGAGGTTTAGAATCCTTCCAGAACCATGTTTCCTTGATTTAGAAGTCCAAAACATGTTTTAAACCTGGCCTACGTCGAGTCATAATCAATAGACTCATTCAACCACTTTCAAATGATTATTTTTCCAAAGTATACAAAGTTTTATGTCCCCAAATCTTCCATAATCGGTATTCTCGGGCACCTCATTATCTCCCGATTATTTTTTTGTGTGTTTACTTCTTTTCTTTCCGGCTGTTTTGCTCATAACTTCCTCATACAAACTTGGAATAACCTCATTCTTTTTGAGTTGGATTTGTCTTTCAGTTCTCTTAAAGATGATGATAAGAAATTCTGGAATTGAACGAGTTGAATTTGGTCTTTGGCCCTTCTCCAATTGTTGACTTCAACTTCCTTGCTTATTTAGCTCTTTCTAACTCCTTTTTGGATGATTCACCTAATATGACACATAAGATAGAAACACAAGAGTAATAATAAGTAATATACAAGAATTATAGGTAAAACAAGTATGTATTTAACACTATAATCATGTGAATTATGCACTTATCAGTACTCACTATTGTTGTCATTACATTCGTTAAAAAAGCTCACCAGTCACCATGGTTTCCGACGAACAAGAAAGATGATGAAAAAGGAGGTGTTTTAATAGATTTTGAACAACCAAGTGATGCTTATGTGTTAACAGAATCAAGTTTTACTAAATGTTAAGACGATCAACTTTGGTCTTGGGGCCTAAACTCTAATTTGTAACTATTTAGGAACCAAACGCAACATTGGTCATAAAGTTGGGACCTAAAATCAAAATATGCCTTGAAATTATCTTTGTAGAGCAACAAGAAAAATTCTATAGTTTTGTTTCTGTTAACCTAATTGCTCGATGATTAATTGATCAAATTCGTAACTGTTGTTTTGAAATTTTGTCAATTTTAGATAATGTGTTTGTATTAGTTCATCTGATTCATGTTTGTTTGAACTTTTTTCCAATTAAGGTTTTTGAATGTTAAATTGGGTATTTCCTTTAATTTTGGTTCTTGAAAATTTTTGGGTTTTATTATATTTCAACTTCTTTTGCTAATCATGAAGTGGGTATCCACTACACCATTTTGGGTATTAGTAACTAGAATCCGTAACGGCTTTTTGTAACAGCCCATGGCCGTTACAAAATTAGAATTGGTTGTTTAGCCGTTATGTTTTGTAACAACTCCTATAGCACATGTGTCATTCGTGTGCATGGGTGGTAACACTTGGATGGCTATTTGCCACCCAAATATTAGCAACTGTTTTCAACTTGAAATATTATTACACCCTAGGTATCCAACTTATCTAACCCTAACTCCCCCGACACATCCAAAATTATTTCTTCTTTTTGTCTCTTCCTTATTCACCGAGCAGAGCAACCATGGTTTCCAGACCTAAGCTCCATTAAATCTCATGTGCCAAGAGTTTTGCTCGAGCACCACCATCACCATCTCACTTATACCAGCGCCACTATCTACCTTTTTCTTCTTCTTAGTTCATTTTTCTTGGACTCTCTTGTTTAAACTCTACAGTAGAAACCCTAGATCCAATATTTTTATTTTTTATCTAGGGTTTCAGTTATAGAGATGAGCAATAGATTACTTGGACTGATCTACAAGAGGATGCAAATTGAAAAATTAATTGAACAAATCATTTTGATTGATCTACATGAGGTTCTTAATCAGGTGATGTTTGATTGTTGGGTTTAATTTTTCTTACAAATTCGAAGTTTTCAATTTTTGATGTATTTGTTAGGTTTCTTTTTAGATAAAATTCTTGTTGGGTATTTGATGGTGCTAGGGTTTCTTTTTCAAACGGGAGATACGCTCATGCATAAAGAAACTGAGGCAAAATTTGGATGTAAGTTGATTTTTATACTCATTTTTACTCTAATTTGGATTTCCTTCAGAAATGGGTTCTTTCTCTGAGTTAAAATGATTGGTTCTGTCTAATTTCATAGTTTGAAAAAGAGTTTGTTTTGATTTGGTATGTCATATTTTAAGACACGCAGCAAGGGAAGACTACGTTATTCAATTATTGTGTTGGCAGTGTATGTACATATAATGCTTAGTTGCTTACTGATTATATGTTTTCTTGATTTAGTATTGTCAATATTTCTTCAAAACTCACTTTATTTACTAAAATGCAGTCAAGATATCCTAAAGGTTCTCCACGTAATGCTTCTCCACTCGCTCTCTCCCTTTGCTTGCACATCTAAATTTCTTTGATCAATTTGTTGTTTTCCTATTTTGGCTTTTTGTTTGGCATTTACTTTTTCTGTTTTGGCATTTACTTTCTCTGTTTTGATATTTAGTTGATGGGATAATATTGATTGATATGATGTTGCAGAGGTTTTAATGAAGCTCTCAATGGCTTTACTGATGAGGCATGGTTCATAATGGGAAATGATGGCAGCTATTAGGTCCCTTAGCATCTGCAAGTTTTGAGTAAGTGTTGTTCGTCATAGCGTAAAGTTCTACCATTAGAGTGATTTAAGTGAGAATGAACTGATCTTAGGAATTTACTTAACATAACTTGTATTCCATCAGAATTTGATACTTAACAGAATTTTTTTTGGTACTTGAAAGAATTTGTATTCTTTTTTGATATGAATTGATTGAATGTTGATATGAATTGATTGAAGAAAATATTGTTGAATGTGGATGGATGGAATGAAAGGTGTATGCAGGTTATTTGGAATTCCGGTGTATTTCCGGCTGGAAATGGACTGACCATGGGCAATATTGACCTGGTCAAAATTTGTCAATATTGACTGGCACCAAAAAATTTTTGTTGTTTCAAAAAGAATCGTAACGCCTTAGCGGTGTTACAACATCGATGTTACAAAATAATTCGTAACGGATTGTGCGTGTCATGAATATCCACGTAGTAACGGCTCTCAGTTGGTACAACTATCGTTGCAAATCCAAATTCGTAATATGCAGTGGGCCGTTGCAAAAAGTTTGTAATACCCCTTTTCGCAACGCTCGTTTTCTGTTACAACCCCGATTCGTAACGTTTATTAACTGTTTCGAATCGCTTAAAAATGGTGTAGCGATCTGTTTTTTCATTCGAAATGATGATTCTTTATTTTTAATCGATTTAATTTGGAATTGGGGTTTCTATTTGACGGAACACTTGACGAGGATCATACATTATAAAACCACCGGGATGAAACAATAGCCCATGGTACATCCCTATTGATAAATCTTCACGCTCAACATCTTCATCCTGCAAATATGGGTTAAACACAGCGTCTTTAACTCTCAAGGAGTCTAACCTTTCTCTCAACTTTATCAACAATTCTCTTTTACCGCTCTTGTTAATGTCATTGAACACGTATTTGGTCGTAGTAGGCAATGTATAGACCCAATCTTTGGCTTATGTGGCCAATTTCAATTCTGGAAAATGGTCATATACCCACACCTATATCAATAAAAAAAAATCATAAATTATAACTGGAAGAATGATATTAGCAAAGAAAATATATTAAACCAGTGCAAATTTCGGCTTGTATAAGTTAGGAGCGGAACCTGAAAAACCATAAAACATGTCATATTCGGATTATTAAAAAGCTTATCAACCGAACCTAGCAGTTTCCCCATAAATCACAGGAACATGTCAGGTTTGGCTGACCCTAAAAGCAATTTATAAGCCGAACTTTTCATTTTTGGTTAACAGAAACTTGTTCGGTTGATCTTATAAAGAAACTTATAAGCCGAATCTACTATAACTTGCATATCATGACGAGAAGAAAGAAGTTTGATTGAAATTAATTTTTCTATAATAGTCGAACCTAGCATTAAAAATAGAAAACTATGCCAAATTTTTTGTTCAACCGAAATTAATCAATAAAAAATCGATGAGTTTGTCAAGGAATTAGATGAAGCAGACTGAAATTTCCTCCAAGTTTTATATTGTTTAACCTACAGGTTGTCGCAATTGATCGAGAAGGTACGAAAGCGCAGCGGTTCCCTAGAGTACTCTTTAAAGGCGTCTAAATCCTTAAAGTATTGGAGATAATGAGCATCCACCTTGTTTTCAGTAAGGTCGAGAAAGATAAAGATTCCGAAAATATACAACAATTAAGCAGCTGCAATATACTTTACTTTATTCTCGTTCATCACCAAATCCCTTTTTTTTTTCTACTCTCTTATTTATGTTCACAAACTTTAATTTCAACTTCTTATCTTTACATCATTAACTCGCACCCCATTTCCGTTTTCGGCTTTCAACTCTTTTGCAGCCCGATGGAACTATATTTCAGTCTTATTTTTACTCCAACCAAGAGTTGTTTCGGCGAACATATGGAGCTTTTCCCAAGTCATTGATTTTTTAAAATTCTCAAACACACTTTTACCGGTCAATTTAAGGACCAAAATCTTATTCGGATCATCGGGAGTGATTTCCATATCGTCGAAGGGGAGATGAAAAACGTACGTCTCGGGACAAAATCTCTCAACAAAGGTGGAGGATGTCACTGAATCAAATTCAATTTGGGCGTAATGTATCACAGGCCATAAACTAGAGACTTGTACTTTAGTCACCACCTTATCAACCTCTTTGAAAAAATCACAAGGTTTGTCCCTCTGGTGTCTCAATATTCGGACCACAACCTTATGATCCTATATAAAACATATCACACTAAATGATTAGAAACGATTAACCAAAACGATAAGACAAGGAAAAATTCGAGGTTTAAACTAATACCCCAGTCTCATTTTTTTCCCATGAATCTTTGTCGTCAATCAACACCTTTCCTCCATCTTTCGGAAGACCATGGGATTTCTTGTTACCTATAGCAGGTATTAACTTATCATTACTCGGAATGTGGCCCTTGCTCTTTTGAGGTGTAGCAAGCTTATTATCTTTTACTTGTTGTTGTGGTTCTTCTTCATCTTTCTCATCCTCTTTATCTTCACCATCCTCTTTATTATCTCCATCATCTCCTCCTCCTCCTTCTTCACCTCTTACTCATTCTTTTCTTCTTCTTCCTCCACCTTTCTTTCACTTTGGTCTCTCGCGGTTGTTCACGATTTACAACCGCAAGTAAAGCGCCACCTTTACTATTTTCCCTGTTACGTTCTCCCAAGTTTTTGGTGTCGCCTCCTCGACGATCGGGAGTTTTAAAATTAGAAGGAGTTACTTCAATTGTTCTCCTCTTTCTACCTTTATTTGTACATTTACCTTTGTTTTGGTTTCTAACACAAAGTAGAAAATTTATGTAACAATAGAGTTCGGCTAATAAACAATATTGTTCTGCTAATAAACATTATATTTCGGTTAATTAATAATATAGTTCGGTTAATAAATTGAACATTTCGCCTGAAAAACTCTAGCATATGTCACACAGAGAGAAGTTCGGCTACCCGAAAATAAAATTACAACCGAACTATAAAACTTGTGTTTTTAGTATATATAGTAAAAGTTAGGCTAGTAATAAGTAAAATGAAGATTAGATGAACTTCATCACTTTCTTCTTCAATACCAACATAAAGTTCGGTTAAGATTTTTGCATTTAATTATCGACCGAACTGTTTATCTACATCTTCAGAATGAACAACAAAGAAAAGTTCAACTATCATTATCAACCGAACATCAATATACCACTGCCATAAAATCCTAGTTTGTTTTTTTTTTCGAATTATACATAATCTATTAATCAAACACAAGAAAATGAAACGTGGTTTTGTAGGAAATGCCTTCTAATGTACATTTGTAAGCAATCAGGATTTGGTTCTCGCTCTCCAACTTTATTCAATTCGACTTCTTTTTTAAATCCTTCTTCTTCTATTTCACTAAGTTGATTTGCTCGAGATGCAAATCCCAGATAAAGAACTTTATCTCTAGCACAATTTTTTCTTCGATTCATTTTGTAGTTGGGTTTAATTGACGATCAAAGTTTTATAAATGGATGATTAATCGACGACGATAAAAATTTAAAATCGAGTTCGGAGGAAAGATTCGACTATAATAGAAGAAATTGAATAAATAAAATTGATTTTTTAATTAGAATAGATTAGATTTAGTTTTTAAAATTAATTGAATGCCGTTTTTATAAATTAAATTATTCAAGGTTAATTTAATAATTTATTTATTTATAGGACACCTTTTATCACCCTTTTTCCTAGGATGTGATTATTAATTTGTTGTACATAAAAGAAATTTATATGCCCCAAAACAGATTTCCAGGTATGGGCATAAAGTAAGCTTTGAGACACTAAACGGTTGTTGTGTCGTGATCCAAAATTTAAGTCATTATAAAAAAACTGTCAGAGTCCAATATTTTTTGGATCACGAGTTTATGACCATGAACTAAATATGTCACCAGATAATTTTTGGTCACATGATGATCTAAAGCCATATAATAATTTATGGGTTTCGTGACTCATTAGGATCAAGAAGCAACTTTTGGATTGTAGGGATATATTTGGGTAATGTGTTAAATTACAACAAAATATTTTGGAGTACGGTAAAAAAATTCTTATAGAGTAGGTTAAGGATATAATGTAAATATTGAATCATGGAGTAAATTTTAAAGACTCTTGCTATTTGCAATCCACTATTTTTATTAACCAATCCATATACTAAAACCAATCAAATTTTTTAACATTTTTATTAGTACAATCCTATAGATTGGATTTAGTTTTTATAACTTTTAAAAACACACCTAATCTAATTTCTTCATCTTCTCCAACACATATATGTGTTGAAGAAGATTTACCTGAATTTGGAGAAAATTGCACCGTGACCATTTGGTACGCACTCTTATGATTTACAGGGTTTATGAACATGTTATTTATAGATTAGATATAAAAAACTAGAAATAGAAAAGGAAAAGGAAAAAGAAAATGGATTGGATTGGATTCATAAATTTTACTTTGATTTGGTTTTTAAAAATAGTAGAATTTTGTTTAATTTTTTATTGGATTGTATTAATAATAATGGTGGATTGGAAATAGCAGGAGTCATTTTAAATTGTCACGTGGTAAATTTTTGTTTATGAAATAGATTTTGAACCTTGTGGCAGATTTTCGTTCATTAACAAAGTTTTGTCGCAGGGAAGATTTCGAGCTACAAGGCATTTTCAGTCTTGTAAGACCTTAATTTTTCCACATCCTTAATGAGCATTCAATTGAAGAGTGATATGTAGTTATCAAGGAACTGCAAAACTACTCAAACGTTGTAAATGTGATATGTATAACTGTTTTATTATAGGCCTTAAAAAAAAAATTAAAAAAAATATCGAGGATGATCTCTGTATCAACAAAGTAAGCCTTTTAAGGTTAAAAATCCACTTAGAAACGTTGACGATAAAAATCTTCATCTAGAAGACTACACGCTTGAAATCAAGTCCTTAAAAGGTAAATGCATTTGTCTTTGAAACCATAAGAACATCTCCAACAGTTTTAGTAAGGGTTATTTTTTTGAAACATATAGAATTTTAGACTCCCAATTAGAGAGATTCCATCTCTAACGGTTAGATCCATCAACAAAATATGAATAGTGACATGGCTCCATAGGGAGTTTTTTTGCCATATTGAATATTTCCCTTCCGCCACTATCCCTTTTATGGATCCGCATTATAATCCCGCTATCCAGTTATAGACCTTTCACCAAAGAATGTAATCATAACCAGCAAGTTGGAACAAAAATGAGTCATATGAAAAGCTGGATGATGGTTCAGTTTCGGAAAGCATACCCCGACCCCGCGGGTAATGCAAGGGACAAGAAGTAGGCTGTCGTTTGACGTTAATCCTATTCCCGATTGGATCAGCAACATATGAACTGGCCTTCCAAACTCTCCTTAGATATCATGTTGCATTGTAGGAATGGAGTGTTCCTGCTGATTCATACCTGATGCACAGGAGCCTTGGGTACAAGGAAAGACTGTAGTACGAACCTCTTCAAATACCCATCGTATATTATTTGTTGCACGATTTGTTTCACGTCTCTACAATTGTTAGTTGAATGTCCCCGAAAATGATGATATGCACAATAATCTGGGTGATTCTTGGTTACATATGGTTGGATTCCTTTATTTCACGGATAGTATATGCCGTTCCTTTTTCCTACTTACTTGAATACTTTCTCCAGTGATGCATTGAGTTGAGTATAGACTTTATCCTTAAATCGGGTTCTTTTTCCTTTGGCTCGCCATCCTCCTTGCGCGTAGTTTCTCCCCGAGAGCTCAGGCCTTTTATCCCTCGGCTTCACATTTGAGTAGCGAGTAATTTCTCACCGTGGGTCTGACTCTAACACTTTGCTGGCTTTTTGGATCTGGATATCCTGGGCTCCTTCTTGTATTTCCTCCAATGTGATGAAATATTCTTGCATTATCCTAAAGTATCCCAGAGTCTTTGGATTGTCATTGAACATTGCCACGTAGATCGGGTTCTTCTTTATTAGAGCATTATGGAAGCCGAAGATTTTTTAGTCCTCGGGAACCTTCCATATATCTATATATATTTTCCTCCATCTCGTGTTCAGCAATCTCAAAGATTCTTTTTGTCTCCTGGACAAGGTGAACAACTTGTTAATCCCAGACCTGGTATTAATGTCGTGCATGTAAGTTTCAAATAAGGTCTCTGATAATTATTTGAAATCTTCGATGGACCTCTTGGGGAGCAAATCAAACCAAGTCAAAGCTTCGTCTTCCAAACTTGGTGGGAAAAAAATTACACATTGCCACATCGTAGCATCTCCATTGAAGCAATGCTCTTCCATAAGCCTTGATGTGTGGTATGACGTCCCCAGAGTTGTCAAATATGGTATAAATACTGCCATGGAGCATTTTGGTGGGAACTTCGTGTTCTTGAGTTCTCGTGTGAAAGGAGTCCTTTCCGCCCCAGTGATGACTTACTTGCCCTCCCCCTTATCTTTTTGATAATTGTTTCCATGTATTTTACCTTATCTTTCATCCTTTTCTCTCGGACCTCCTCTTCGTATCCCGAGTCTTCCTCCTCCGAGCTAGAGTTTATTGAATCTCCATATCTTTGTGGAGGTATTTCCTCACTCTAAGAGAGGCTTCTTCGCGTTCCCAGGTCGGGAGTGATATTCCTCTTGGGAGTTTGTCGCACCACACTTCTTCCCATGTATTACACAATTTCATCGGTACTGATATTATCGTGATTTTCCATTTTTCTTGTGTTTCTCTTTCTTTTGAGGCGGTTGTTCTCTTGATGTAGAGCAAGTTTCCTTCTTTCCAGGTCCCTCATCTTTTTTCATGTTTCTTTTGGTTGTTGAGTATTCCAGCTAGCACTACGTCAGTGCTTTCGTGACTTGAGATATTTCCTCTTCCTATGACTATGTCTTGGTCCTGCACCTAATGCTTTCCTCGTCGATTCTGGGATAACCTTTTGATCTCCCGATCTTAGACCTGGCAATTAGGGCCAAAACCCACAGGTCAACCCTAAACCGGCTCGTGTAAACCCGGACCTAACCCCGCTTATTGGTTACTAGGGCCAAGTTGGGGTTGAGCTTTTAGGACCCATGGGTTGACCACGGGTTGACCCGCCAACCCATTTGACCTCCTTGATTATGTGAATTTTAGGGCTCCATCGTGATGACGGCCAATTCAAACATATCCCAAACAGATAAGAACATATGCAAGACAATAAACACATATTGAAAGGATGCAAATTCCATTTAGTAATTGATTTTATGGTGTGAAGTTAACAATCTCCTCTGCTTAGGATGCCCAACAGTTGTCTCAGATGCAGGAGGCCTCTCAAGCTCGAAATCACTATTAATAAAGGTTCCTCCAAGACCCAAAATCACTAGCTTCGTGAAGAATCAAGAAGTTCAAATCACGCCCAGGGAGCTCAATCCATCCATCTTTTCCTTTCTTCATCATTCAGACAGTTAAGATTGAGCGAACGTACAATCTCAATTCCATGGACACATTGTTGATTAGAAAGTCCCTTATAGTGTTTCTGCTGCATTATGTGTGATCGAACAAAACCTTTGTCCACACTAAATGGAAAAAGACGCTCTCCTTGATGAGATTGTCCATTCATGTAACTCCGCAGCTGCATCTTCCCCAATGCATTCTCAGGTCTTTCCTTGAAATCCCACATACAAATGTTCTCCATATTATGCTAAACCAAGAACACATCAAGCTGGAGATGTATTTTATCAAACCCATAAATACCATATATAAAAAGAGAGCGAAAGAGAACGAGTTTCCTTTACTAAATTGAGAGATGGAAAAGATGATAAAAGAGATGGCGGATGTGGTCCGTGAAAAAGAATAGAAGATGATGTACTATTTGTTTCTGTGACCTGTTTTTGTAAAGCACACATTTGCATTAAGTATATAAACTAAGTAACATTACACAAGAACCACTGCTTGGTTTAGTGGTTCTGTTTACTTTAAACAAGTAAGAAATGGTGGGTTCGAGCTACACCAATTATATTTTTCCAGTATCCGCTTTGGGACCTCTCCGATTATTAGGGGATTGTTTCCTCCTGCCAGGATTCCTTCTCCCCTAAGGGGATTGCTCTTCTTTCGGGACGTATTTACTCCCTCATACGGGCTGGTTCCCAGGACTATGCGCCTACTTCGCAGGTTCCTTGTTGGGAGACTGTGGTGCTCGTTATTAGATCCATCAGAAGTTCTCGCCTCGTAATTCGAGTTCACCTACGTCCAAAAAAATACAAACCTTATTTTGACTCAACTTTTCTCGCTTCACTAGTTTTGGAAAGAAACTATTCTATCTTTTAAGACTCGTATCCCTAGGAACGACCATTTGTAACCAGTTGTCAGTTCTCATGTCGGACTTTTGTACCTTTTTTAGTATCCTCATCTCTCTAAGGTACTATTAAGGTGGTCCATGAAGATTTGTGGAAATAATAAACCGACAAAAACGGCTAATATCCCCTTAACTTCTAACAAAGTAATTAATTTTGTTGACAATAGGATGATTGTTATACCTCAATATACCTCTAAACTTGTTTATTTTCTATCGGAAATGCTCCTTCCTATGTTAACGATAGCTCATAATCTATTTTAACTGGATCTTTTAGTTTTGACATCTAAAACTTACAAGTTAAATCTCGTCGTTCCCAAAGTTTGTTAGGTGAATTACTGACCCAAGAGAGAACAGGTCTCGCCAGAGCTTTTACCTCGGACGGCTCAAATTGTTTCCTTCTTAAACCTAGATTTCTAAGAAGTTTCAAATCCGAGATCTTTTTGCACACGAAAATAGTTTACGAAATAAATAAGGGTGGGTGAGTTTTTGACAAGGGATGGAATTGTAAAATTTTCCACTTCCAAGCAGCAGGAATATAAAAAGATGTGTGCGTATTTATGCGCATATGCCTAGCTTTATAACAAACTATGGAATATTATATCACTACGTATATTACGCAAGCAAATTAAGAGTATAGATTCTCTACAAACATTCTAAACTGGCCTTGCAGCCTCCTCAATACTCACAATATTTATGCCATACTGAACTAGTCTCAAGTCGCATAAATTCCACAGTTGAATTCCTTAAACTTGTCTCGAGTGTGCATCGACGTTCCGGTAACATCTATCGAATTCGAGAATATCTAATGCTTAAACTTCAAGATACACTCTAGATTAACGCTTCGTTCGCAACGAACGCTTCTCAAATTGCTCTTTTGAGCTCAAATGTGCTATTTTAGCACCCTACTCAAAGATAAACCATGAATTATGCGCCACTCCTCTCGGACGCGCCACAAACAAGATGCAATTCCTTTAAAGACACATTGTGCCTATGAGCTAGGATAACCTTAGCCTTCTCTTCCATAGGCGACAGGCAAGTACTAGCCACTTTACTTAGCATCGCAATGGTGCTAATCCCTTACCCTAGCACTAAAAACGCTAACTCCTTTGGGCCAAGCACCTCTCAGCTTGGCGCGTCCTCAAGAAAGCATCCATGGTGCTAGCATCCCATCTAGTAACTGATAAGTGCATATTTCACATATTTTGAATGTTTCATGCTTGTATTTTATATATTTCTTGTGAATGTGTTAGATTGTGCAAGTCAGAAAGTGTTACGAAAGAGGAAGATCCAAAGCCCAAGTGGATGTCTTCCAAACTCAGGTCTCATTACCATATTGAATAGAACGAAGAAACGAAGCCAACGGGGGAAGTAGGTCATTCCGACTTCATATGAAGAAGTTCTAAGAAAAAAAAGTTCAGGATTTTCTCGGAGGGTCAAGCCATCGAGAAAATCAATTTTCTCGATGGGTCAAGCCAACGAGAAAAGAAAATCCAGAAGAAAATAATTTTCTCGATGGGTCAAGCCATCGAGAAAAGAAGAAATCTCGATGGGTCAGCCATTGAGAACCTGAGCGGCAGAAGAAATTTTACACGGGCTAAGCTTAGTTTGCCCTACTTTTGGCATATTTTGGTATTTTGGAAACCTATTTTGACATGAATTCGAGCACGGGCACCTATACAACTTGGGATATCTATTTAAGAAACTCTTTTAAAATTTTTGGAGATATAGATAGAGAGAGATACACATATTTTTAGACCGTGGGTTTTACAAGTAGAGAAGAGAGATCAATTTCATATTCTAGGGTTTACCCTTTTAGGGGGAAACCATGTTATTTATTTCTTTCTCTTGTATCATGAGTAGCTAATTCTTATTGATTATGGATGAATTCAATGTTCTAAGCGTGAATCTTTATTAGTTATACAAGTTTATTCAGAGTTTTAGTTATTATGTTTGTTTTCACTAAATCTAGGGTTTATAATTGATTTTCTAGATTGTTCAAGTGATCAATTGGATTAATCTATTAATCAGTTTAATACTAGTATTGAGCTATGAGATAAGTAATCGTCCATCGACTCGTACACAAGTAGAAATCACGATACCTTGCAGAGGGATTTCGTGGAGAAATTACGAGTAAAGATATCACCAGAAAGTAGACCTTGATCTAAGAGTTTAACTACTGGGATCAACCTAAATTCATAAAGCTTAAAGCATTCGATTGGTTTACACCTTGAGTGATCTACTACTTGGTGGTTCAGACGAATAGAATCTGGTAGTCGAGAACTTCCGTATCCAGTGATAAAAGGAGTTTCGAGGATAACATTGATCTAGCTGCTATTCTACGATTGGTGTGATGAATGGTTCTGACGAAAGATAGATAAGTATACTACTCGATTCAACGTTTGGTAACATCGAAGGACTCCCTAATCATCTCTTTCTTTATAATCTATTTATTATTCTTTTTAGTTAATTAATCAATCAATCCCTCTTGGTTCTTTACTTTTATTCTTAATTGTTAATATAAATAACATATCAATTACATAGCTCTCTGTGGGAACGATCCTTACTACCGCTATATTATTATTTAATTTGTGGGAAATATATCGAGTAATTTGTTGCACTTACGACACGCATCAAATTTTGGCACCGCTGCCGGAGAGCAGTTTCTAATTGATTTTTTATTTTATTTAGTGTGTTTAGTAGGTTAGAATTTTTCAAGTTTTTCTTTAGTGTTTTCAGATCTTTAGGTTTTCATGGTGTTAACAACTTATTGAAAGTGTTCAAATCTCGTCAAAAGCGGGAGGTAAATTCTGAAAACAGGTTGCAAGTATCACCTTTTATTTTTGTTTTAGATTTTTATTTAGATTTTAACTTTTATTCTTGTAAGTCATCATGTTTCCATTCGGAAATAACATGTACGAAGCACAAGATCAATCATATAACAGTGGTAATCAATACGGTTTTCAATCTCAGTTTTATGAGAACTGCCAACCATACCATGGGTATAATAAAAAACAATCTTTTGGCTATGACCAATACCCTACGGAACCTTATGATTCTCATACATGCCAACAACCTTACAACGGGTATGTAAATGAACAATCACGAGGATGAGAGGATAGTTATGCTTCTAATCATATTTCTTCTAGTGTTGAAGAACAAATGTGTACCATGATGGAAGAACTTTACATTCAAATTGATAAATCACTCCAACCTCAATATCAACATCAAAAAGTCTCTAGTTTTGAAGGTACTTTCTGTACTATGGTAGAAGAGCGTCAAAGGAACATGGTTCAATATTTTCAGAACATAGGTGAATCACTCCAAGAAGTCCGAAAGGGCGTGGACAACTTAAAAAGAGACATTGATCAAATTAAGGAGAAAATGGAAAAAGATGATCAACCTTTGGAAATTCCTTTCAATGATGATGAAGTTATTCAAACTTCGGATCATAATAACGATCACTCTCCTATTCAAAATGAGGAGACTGGATATGACATATCTATTGTTATAAATGGTGTAACGTACTCAAACAAAGATCTTAGGATTTGCACCAATGAACTAGACTTCCTAGGAGATGAATCATATTCTGATGATGAGATTGTTGAAGGGATGGTGATTAAGAATGAAACCAAATTGATTGATTTCGTGGAAGACCCAATTGAGCTTACCAAGGATTATAATGATGCTGAGATTTTGGTTGAAGCAGAAACTGATGAACAATGGCTTTTGAAGAGTTTGATAGAGGACCACGATACACATGAGGTAAATAATTCATTTAATTTCTTTAAGAATGATGAGGATCATGTAATACAAGAGATCGTGAAAGGTTTGTCTAATCCTTTGCATAACTCTATATTTTTTGATCCTCCCCCAATCGAAATAGTTCCCAAAGAGTTGTTAATCCAATTTTTAAGGAACTACCTCACTTAGGGTTGGGTATATGTGCTACAAAAATTCTTCAAAATTATTTTTTTTCTGACTATCCACCACTAAATGTGTTTGATTCTAACACTGTGTAGGTTCACCGAGAGGAACCCAAAGAAGTTCCCGCATTCTACGTTCTTTATACACTTCCAAGTGTAGAAAAGACTAAGTGTGGGGGTAACTTCTACCAAATAATAGTTTCCGTATTTATATATTATGCTAATTTTTTACAAAGCTATTATTAGAACTGCAGATTATTACCTGGGTGGATCCCCATATTTTCAGATTTTTGGTGTACGGACGCTAACCAGAAGGTCAGGCTAAGGACGTTAAACCAAGCGTTGAATGGGAGGCAACCCATTGGTTTTGTATTTCTATCTTTATCTTTTGATTTTTAGTAGTTTTCATATCATATTTGGATTTCCCCTCTTGATTTTACATTGGAAGAGTCAATTTACATTAAGGAAAATATAAAGTTTAAGTGCGGGGGAGTATTTGCATATAGATTTGTTAGTATTCACTTTTTGTAAGTAGAATCTTTGAACTTTTTATAAATATTTGCATGAAAACCTCCAACTTTTAGATATTTTAAAGTCACTTAGAAGTATTAGAGAACTATATTCGGGTTGCTTAGTTATTGAGAGACTAGAGTCTACAAAAAGGGACTTAAACCGCCGGTGGCAAACTAGGTGCAGAAAGAAAACAATATTAGAGAAGCTGATCAATCACTAGTGGAGACTACCTATTGTTACATCAAGTGAGGAACCAGACCTTCAATTCTTTATAGCAGACTAAAAATTGTCCTTTACAGTGTGTGTCATCATACGTAAATCCGGGTAGAATGATGAGCTATCCAACTTCGCACCAATTTCAGCACTACTTTTTGATATCTTGAGTGCTATTTCTGTCAATTACGATGGTTTCAACAGAATTGCTAACTGTATCTTGTAGTCTTGTTTGCAGTTGGCACCATTCTCTCGACAATAACAGGTCCATAGAAACACCATTATCATCAACAAGCGGAGCATTACAAATTTGAAGGAAAGTTAAATAATTCAAGGTTTACAAGCAACAGTACAAGAAGAAGAAAATTTCATATTCAAGTAAAGAAACAATACAAAAAGCAGAATTATATATATACATGTTGAAGACTTATGTACAACAGCGAAAGAAATTAAAAGATGAGAGTTAATGAAGTTTATGATATCGAGACAATAAAAGTTGAGAAGAATCAAATGGTAAAGTCCTTATCCCACGGCCATAGTAGTTTAATTTTTCATTATATTTATTTTTCAGTTAGTATTTTGATTTATTAAAAAAATGGTTTATATCGTTTTAGTGTATTTTTGTTTTGGTATTCATTCAACAATGTCGTGGGGAAGAAGAAATCTATAAAGAAGTTTCAAGCAACGATAAATTGAGGAAAAAAGTTATAATTTGTCAAAGTTCTACGAAGTTCAAGAGGGTGTTTGTTTTTTGCACTATATAGTGATTTTCAATTCAAATGTCTTTAAAATGGTGGGACCCAAAAAAAATGGGGTGTTTGTTTTTTGACTATATAGTGATTATCACTTCAAGTGGTGGTGATTTGAAGTGCAAAATATGAAGTAGCAAAAAGCTACTTCAATTTTACCACTTCAAATATTTATCACTTACTACCCATTTTATCCTTTAACAACTATTACTATTCCAAACTCTATCCCCAATCTCTCACAAACCCTAAAAATCTAAACTCTCACCATTCTCACGTCTAAACTCCCATCACTTCTGCCACCACCGCTTCTACTGGTGGTTACTATACATGATTTATTTATGTCTTTCTTTCACTTCTTCTCTTGTAACCTCCGCTTTACAGAATAGTGAAGCTTCATATTTCTTTACAGTGATTTTTTTTCCTTCAAAAAATACTTTTGATTCCGCGAAGCAATTTACAGCATTTTCTTCCGGAAGATTTGTACCGTTCTTATGTTCTTTTTCAAATAATGAGATTCTTTTACTTCTTCTAACCTAGTTCGTCAGATAAGTTAACAACACGATTGGGATTTCGTTTAATTGCAGATTAAAACTATTGTTAGGGTTCCTGTAGATTAATATTGTTAGCGTTTCTCATGTATGGAAAGAGAAGCCTGAAAATGGAGAAGGAGTTTATCCGCTTATCCTTGGAGGAGGTTAATCAGCATGAATACTCAGGAACTTCTCTAAAGTTGGAGATCCGGTCCCGCGGTTAGTAAAGAGGAAGCATCCAATCGTGCTCATGCTCGATTATGGAACATGATCGAAAGGACTTTTGGTGTATTGAAGAATAGATTTAAAATGTTAGAAAGAATGCCGTCTTATAGCTTGTGTACTCAGACACATATAGTAATTGCATGTATGACGGTTCATAACTATCTTCGTCGGTATTCTCTTAATGATGAGTTGTTTTTGCAATATGAAGATGATGATTTTATGGTTAACGACAACGAAGATCCGATGCTTCCTTCCGAAACATTTAGGCCTCAAAATCAATTTGCAATGGTCCAGCTTCGTGAGGAAATTGCCAACAAACTAGTTACTCTTAACAACAATTAAGGTTCTTGTGTTTATGTTTGTCGTGAATTTAAACTTTTGTTTGGTAGTTTTGGATTTGTTGACATTATTATGTTTTTATCATGAGGAATGATGATGAATTTTATCATTAAAATGGAAAAACATATGTAATGGTAAAATAAACAGTTGTAACATAAAAAGCACTTTAAAGTGAAAAAACAAACACATAACAACATTTAAAAGCACTTTAAAGTGCCTAGAAAACAAACACACAGCACTACAAAATAGCATTTTAAAGTTCAAGCACTTCAAAGTGCTTTTCACTTTAAAGTGCTAATCACCATATAGTGAAAAAAACAAACACCATCCAAGAGTTCATCATCTACAATTGAAGCCGAAGACGAAGTTGTTTCTATTGGATGTTGTGAAAGTGGTGCTGATTTTCGTTTAGGTGAGAAGGTAAGTAAGCATTCCCATCCTCACATAGTGGTTGATTTCCTTTCTTAGAAGTCATTAGAAAAAGAAAAAAAAGGGTTTTTTTTCGTCCCATGTTCTATGGGATAACATCTTCATATAATTCGAAAGGTTTCATTTCTTTCCTACCATTTAACGTGTGCATGATTTTTTATCTTGATTCCTGCCTGCACACATGAGAACCATAAAGTGCGTCTTTGAGTGCAAGTTTATAAAAACTTATAGGTGAGACAGAAGTCGATGCGAAATGCTTATTTGATCGCTCTCGAACTTGAATTCTTTCATATGGTTGGTTTTCTCCTAACTCAAGAGTTAAGATTGAGAATTATGATCTTTGGTATTCTTATGTGAATTTGGAGTATTTGAATAGTTGGAGTATGTTTTGTGGGTATACCTCTTGTAAACCCTCACGAGACTATAATTCGTCCACTAGGGACACCTAGGGGTTTAAAGGCTTGCTACACATGCTAAATGTAACCGTGTCCTCAACGAAATAGAGTTGTATTTTAGTTTAGTTTAGTTTGCTCCAGGTCTAGCAAAAGCTATGTGTGAGGCAATTTGATAAGTGCATATTTTAAATATTTTTAGTGTCAATTTCATGCTTGTATTTTCTAGATTTATTTTGAAGTATTGTATATCACGTTTGTTTTGTAGTTTATGTATTTTATTAGGTGAATCATCCAAAAGGAGCTACAAAGTATTAGATTGTACAAGGAAATAAGTGTTGCGAAAGAGGAAGAGCCAAAGACCAAGTGGAAGTCGTCCAAATTCAGGATTTCTCATCACCATATTGAAGAGAACGAAGAAACGAAGCCAACGACGAAAGAATGAGGTCATTCCAACTTCATATGAAGAAATTATAAGCAAAACAAGTTTAGGATTTTCTCGGAGTGTCAAGCCATCCAGAAAACAAAATCCAGAAGAAAATAATTTTCTCGATGGTTCAAGTCATCGAGCAAAAAGAAATCTCGATGGGTCAGCAATCGAGAACCTGAGTGGAAGAAGAAATTTCACACTGGCTAAGCTTAGTTTGCCCTATTTTTGGCATATTTTTGTATTTTGGAAACCTATTTTGAACGGGATTCGAGCACGGGCACCTATACAACTTGGATATCTATTTAAGAGACTCTTCTAATACTTTTGGAGATATAGATAGATAGAGATACACATATTTTTAGACCGAGGGTTTTACAAGTAGAGAAGAGAGATCAATTTCATAATCTAGGGTTTACCCCTTTAGGGGGAAACCATGTTATTTATTTCTTTCTCTTGTATTATGAGTAACTACTTCTTATTGATTATGGATGATTTCAATGTTCTAATCGTGAATCTTTATTAGTTATACAAGTTTATTCAGAGTTTTAACCATTATCTTTTGTTTTTATTAAATCTAGGGTTTATAATTGATTTTTTAGATTGTTCAAGTGATCAATAGAATTAATCTATTAAATAATTTAATGCTAGTATTGCGTTATACGATAAGTAATCATCCATCGATTCGTACACAAGTAGAAATCGTGAGACTTTTGATGTGATTATAGACAAGTGGTAAAAAGGTTCGTTAGTCAGACTTGTTAAGATTGATTTAGACCTAGTTTGTAATACTAAAAATATAAAACTCAAACAAAGATGATATGAAGATTATATGAAAGAGATGAGACAAAGGATTCTATCATTAACCAATTTATGTGATTCCATTAAAAACAATATTCATGCATTTTTTACGTTCAAGTGATTCTAAAATATTACCTATAGTAGATTTCTAAAACAATAGATGTAAACCGTAAGCATGAAGCATCAAAAATCCCTAGACCAAGCATGCACCATCAAGAGAAAAAACAACTATTTAACTGAAATCATTTAATCAATTTTTAATTCAATGCAAATAATCATAAAAAGAATTGTAGAAATTAAATAAATAAATATTACCACATATTTATTGGAAAAATGGCTTCCTCCGAAGCCTAAACAATGGGATTTATCTCCTCATGTTGAAAACAGGCTCAAAATATTGATTCATTGCTCAAAAAGTGTTTACAAAAATGAAAAAGATAAACTGAGATAGAAAATTGATGTAATTTTAATATAGTGGTAAAAAGAAGGTTCGATTCT